>JAOWBH010000004.1:380340-392002 GCA_028566215.1 Silene coronaria
AGATTAAACGAAAGCTACTATTATTATTCTACAATATTACTCGTATTATTATAAAATAACTTTAATAATAATAAATCCGAATATAAATGATTATTATAAAGACCGGAATTACGATGTGTTACAACGGCCATCAACCAATTCATAAGCTTCAATTAAGGCGTCGGGCGACCACCACAACAAAAAAAAAAACCACAATTTATCCTATAAACCCAGACGGAGAATGGAATATGATATCGAAACGGCGGAGCCGAGGGAGTCGATGACTATGTCAACTGATTCAAGAGAGATTTTAGCTTTGATGACGACGAGTTTGAGGGAGTCGATTTTGAGGATGGATTTAGATTTGAGGGTAAGCTACAGGTGATGGTGGCGGATTTGGGCATGGTGATTGAGGCGGATGCTGTGGGAAGTGGGTTGGAGAAAATTAGGGTTTAGGACGATTGAGAATTAGAGATGACGGTGATGGTCTTAACTGGTGGTGATGGTGGTGGTGAGATGTGAGAGTGGTGGCGGCGGGGGTAAGTTGTGAGGGTGGAGTGAACTGATTTAGAATGTGGGGGAATGTAAGGAGGTAATTAGTGTTTTAGTAGTATTCAATAAATTTTTGTGCCTAAACAATATAGTGAAAAGCCACGTCAATGCCAATTTCGCTACACATGGACGCCACATCAATCTTTACCTTGTATAACATGTCAAAGCTTTAGTGATTCTATTTTGAGAAAAGGGTACCTAAAGTTGGGTTTAATGTAGTTTGGAGTATTACGAGAAGACCAGTGATCGTTCGGAGTATTTACATTAAATAACGCTACTAATTAATATCATAAATGAAACATGTTTATTTTAAGAAAAATCAGCATATTGCGATATTCTCTAAATTTATATTTCAACCAAAATTATATAATATCTACATTGAGATCTCTTGTTCGGGTCCATCACACAGTGCTATCAATTTAAAAATTTATAGTATAATTAATTTGTATAAATTTAAGTAATTACGTTGAAATCTCTTGATTTCTGGAATTATATAATAATATTGATTGATTGATGATTGATGATTGATGATTGATGATTGATTGATACTATATTGGTAAGCAAACACATAAATACCCCCACTTACCCTTTATTCTTCTTTGTGCAAAAGCAAATGTAAAAAAACTCAATGGAACGGATTAGATTGAGCAAAAGCAATTCGACCCGATTGACCTCGGCCCGAAGAAACTGACCCAAGACCCGCAATTCACCCGAAGTACATCACTCGAATGTGACCCAAAATCAGAATTGACCCCGACTCGACCCAAACATGACCCAAGCTTTCTTGCCCCGACAAAACATAACTCTAATTGAATCGAAAAGATCTAAAATGCCTTTTTCTCTCTTATTGATTGACCCGGAATGATCGACTCGATAAAACCCGAAACAAGGACCTGACCAGTAACCCCAAATGACCCGAACCGGCCCGAATTAACCCAAAATCAATGAGATACTTGAACCGAACCGAACCCAGTTAACCCGTTTGTCAAGTCTTTATAATGGGTGAGACATAACCAACCCGGTTAACCCGTTTATCAAGTCTTTATAATTGGTGAGGTATAACCGACTCTAACGATTACAACACGAGAGACATCATAAGGTGTGATAGATATTTGTAGAACAATGGACGACTTTAATTAAAAGCGTATGTGAAATAAAGATCCATTTGCAGACTAATGAGGAAGAGAAAAGAGTTGAACCTGTCACCTTGTAAAATTTATGAAACTCCTACAAATGGGACAACTTCCGTGACCACAATTCTTAATTAACCATAACCTAATGCACTCTTTATGAAACCTATGCCCACATCCCACTTCTATTACCTTCTCACAATCCTCTTTATTATCATTATTATTATCTCTCCAAACAAATCGCACATTCACTACAATTTTTAGCTACTTGTTTCTTCTTCTTCTTCTCCTCGTCTATAACCACCACTGTCAGCTTCTCCGCCTCGACTGCCCTAAGCGAGCTTGTCGCCCATGCCTGACCTGTCTCGATGTCTTCAACAGGCCGATCTGTCTCAATGTTGTTCTCGTTATGACGCCAAATTTGGATACAGTCCTTGCAGATACATGCGAAAATAAATATTAGATAACAAATAGCGAGACCACCCCAGGACAGTTTGAACAGTTCGTACCCATCCAGTTTCATCCTTCCTCTCAATTACCGACTTCTATGAATACAACCGTGCAGGAGTACTCTTTATATTCTCTATTTCTGTGTTAGATTAATTAATTTGACTACTTAATTTATATATAAGTGCACACTTGAAAAAATATTAATGAATTAGGAAATTTCCTAATTTCTTTAAGATTAAGAATCATGGGAACCCTAGCTTGCAGTGTAGGATATTAACGTGTAACGTTTCTTCTCTTTACAACATGGATCTCGAAATCCTGTCGCGGTATAACCTATACTCCTCCAACGCGGTAACAATATCCGTTTAGAAAGCACCCACCATGGGTTAACACCAGAAGGCAGGCCCATGTTAAACATGGGTCTAACCGTCTAAGACTCTAGAACACCGCGAAATAGTTTTTCGTTTATCTCATGTTGCCTAATTTTGATGTTGAAAGACAAAATTTATATGCGACGGTTTTTACACAATAACGACTAGGAAAATTTCAACTGCGGCCCAGTAAACAAGTGTTGCTGTACCCTCACACAGTCTGATAATACCATGTCCTTTTGACATAACTCAGGAAAGATGAGCAGTAAAACGGATTAGAACTTGTGGAGGCCAATGTTGAGATCAGAAGAAATTGAGATGAGGAGCGGGATAGAGGAGTGCCACTCAGCCTTGAAAACGCGTTTCTGATGTGCATTCACTGATTGCGAAGGTTTATGAGAGTTGAAACGGATGTCAAATATATGGATCATAGGATCTGCTGATCCTGAACTGATGTAGAGCCCATCAGGAGACCACGCCTGATTTATCAAGGCCGACTGTGATTCACTGCTTTCTTGCTTCCAGCCAAATACATGGAGTTCTGAATGCCTTAGTCGTATGTCAAATAGTCGAAGCTGCCTCTCCGGGGTCCTGCAGCATGTTACCAAGTACAATATCATTCATAACTCTGGTAAGAACAGTTGTACAAATTCTTAAACATCAGATAGCTAGCAGTCGAAACTACAACAGTACTGAGAATGCAAAATCATTAACAATGTTACTCACCCTGTCTGAACCATAAAAAGGTTGAAGTCACGTGGATTAGTGACGACACTCATACACTTGCTTTCAATTTGATGCTTATAATCGGCTCTTCCAGCAAGAACATCATATCCAATTATTCTCTTATCGGCACCAGCAGACAGCACCATCTGCTTGTGTTGCATCCCAGAAACTCCCATCACTGCCGAGGAATGAAGATTTCTATGCAATGATTTTGGTTTCCACTTCCCGTCTTTCTCGTTCCAGAATATAACAGCATGGTCACTACCACCCGTCACAAAATATGTATCATCCCAAGGCATGAATGAAATCGAGTTGATGATGCCCTTAACATGAGGCTTTTCCTCCAAGAAAGTTACACGAGCACTCTGCCATAGACAAAAGGAAACTTACAAATCAAATCTTCTACTACCTCCAATCGCAAATTTATTGGCCTCACTTTACTTGAGTGGTAAAACGATATCACCTTTGACTCTTTTTTTCTAAAACATACTATAAGTAGTATAATATAAATGGTCAAAGTTGATATCAGTTGAGCACAAAGTCAAATGGGGAGGACATAAACGGGAAATGGGGGGTATACGGCAAGAGTTCTGAATTGTATCTGGGTACTAATAAAGTAATTTCTTTACGTCGTTTAAGCAAATAGTCAAAAGACTTACTGGCTGGCTTTTGTTCAAGTCTAGCACTGATATCTGATTATCCCCTCCATCAGCACTGTAAACAGCAACTAGTTTATTTCCATCTGGATGCCAGGCTATATCTTCAGGCCATCTCCTCTGTTTTGGAGATGGACAATCCAAAGAGCTTAAACGAGTTGCGCCTGATCTACAGCGTAGTACAGGAAGCAGAAAAAACAAATGAAAACTAAAAAATAAGAGGTTAAGGAACGTAAGGTATCACAACTTCACTTGTTACAAAGCTAAACAGATTGCACCAATGAAAATTGGATAGAGCTGTATAAAATCTAAACACACAAACATGTTAATGCCCCCGTTTGAAGATGGTCAGCCATCAATTTGTTCCTATTCTAACTATTATGCATAAATATTTCCCCAAATATATTTTATAAATGGCAGACATAGGTATGCACAACAACAACAGTTGTGGGGTAAGAAAGAGGTTGTATTAGCCATGAGTCATGTTTTTATGAGGCTGCATTCAAATTTCCACAAGACAAAAACAGAACTCATAACAATTTTTTCCTTCGGTATGGAGGAAGACGAAACTGAAACCTCCAAGGGTTACAAACTTATAATTATGCTTTGGCTATTATTCACAAGATCACAACTCACAACCTTATTTCATGAACTACACATTAAACAGAAGTCGAAGGGTTCCCTTTATTACTATACATTTCCCTTTTATACTCCATCTCTACTTCCATAAAGTCGAAGGGTCCTTTCTATAATCCGCCTCTTATCCTAAGCATTGAGCAAAGTAATTCGATTTTGCCTCCAGAAAGAGACCCATGTCACTAAAACATCAACATTCTCCAGCATTTCAGCTTCCTCTAACCGAAGGTGGCCAAAGTTAACACAAAACACTAAGATGCCACTTGGATTTGCAGTTTTACCCTTTTCCAGGTACAACTAAACAAAACACACGCGGCTTAGGCAAAACAGCAAAAAAAAAAGTCAATGCTTTTTTTAACTAAATACATGCACATTTTGGAAGACTTTTACTTATCTTTTTAGTTCAGGAGATTAGTCATGCATTAACAAGTTTGATTTGAACTCAGATTCACACAAGATATACATTAGTAGAAAGGACTATAGCCTATAATCTATATAGCTGTGTTAATTGCCAGTGAAGTACACCAGACTTACTGTCAACAGTCACGTCTGTCATGCAAGGAGTACTTAAAAAGCAGGTTAAGTCAGAGATTACCCTCTTGCCTGCAGCTGCCATAAGTTGACTACTCCATCCAGTGCACTGAAGAAAATCAAACAAGACATTATATTAGCAACAGAAGCTCCGTCAAAAGTTATTTTCCACTTCCGGAAGACCAGACAGAATATACGCAACAAAATTATTGGATTGACTAACACAAATGATCAAAAAGAAGTAGTCATGCTACTTTCTCAGGTATATGTCTGATGCATCTTTGCTAAGTTGGTCAATGCCACATAAACAAACCATCATTACTTCAGTCAGCCTGTCATATGACCCTTGTCTCAAAATAGATGCCATATTTTTTAAACGGCCTCGTGATGGTACTGTAAGGAATCACTCCCTCCATTCAAATTATATTCTCGCCATTTGACTTTGTTTGTCAAACAATGTCAACGCTAGCCAATATATTATCACACTATAAATAACTACAATCGATTTAATGAATAAAACATGACAAATTTTGTATAATACAGCTACACTGCTGCATTACATATATTCAGAGAAACCAATGGTCAAAATTTACGTTGACCACCAAAATCTAAAGTCAAAATGGGACAATAAATTTGGGATGGAGGTAGCAGTACCCTTATAAATCAAAACCTTGTGAAATCAAATGCCACAATAACAGACTAGCAGTGATATAGACAATGTGGCTTGGGAGATTGAACTTCAAATAATAAAAATACCCACTCTAGAAAAAAAAAAAAAATAGAAAGTTATTCCATATCAAAACAGATTTCATACAATTGCACCAAAACCAATATTTGATAACTTTGTATGACAAAATTCGGTAGAATAAAACTATACATGGCCCATAGAGAGAATCTAACACCTGGTTATGAAAAGTTTGTCATTCACAGGACATAAAGCCAGACTTCTGAGCTTTCGTTTGTGCTGACTTGAGATATGTACACTTGCATTGCACCGAATTAAAGATGGTGAAGAGGAGCTGCGTACCAATGGAACCAATTCACTATGCTCTCTGTGTTCTGTAATAATCATCGCATTGAAAGAAAAAAAAAATAGTAAATCAGCTCTGAGGGACGGACGATAAAAAAATAACACAAGACAGCTACAATACCAGCTTAGCTTACTGAAGATACACCTAAAACTAAAATCACAATATTAGAACAGTGAAGCTATATATTACCAAGTTTCCTCTTTGTCCCAGCAGCCTGAGATTTTGAGTCTTCCGATTTAGGAGTTAAAAGGGGACTGACTTTCATAGGGATACTCGAGTGACTATGATTAGCTGTTCCGCCAATTTCAGCCATGCTTGTTGACCGGGAAGATTTTTGAGACACGTTTGAAATCACAAGAGGTGGTTTAGATGGTAGCTGACGCTGAGAGGAACCTTCACTAGTTTGCCCAGAACTGGTGTTGTTACGCTCGAGTCTAACATCCTTTTTGACACTATGAGAAGGATTATTACTCTTCTTATCACTCATTTTGCGTCGAATTCGAATTAATTTTTCCTCTACCTCCCTTACCTTCTGCTCTGCTTGTTCAAGCTGTAAGATTTTTGACAAATCAGTAGCTGGCATAAGTTAATTGCCATTACTTGCAGGACAAATATATTTTCTTAACATCAGCAACATGTAGTACAGTGAACGTTTAAATGCTTAGTAAGGCATGCTCCAAGATCTATATAAGGTGTAACTCCACAATGTAAGGTTAAAATTTATCATCGTAGTTTTAGGAAGTTCTCAGATTTCAGTTGAAAAACATTGCATTAAACAGATTCATAAACCACAGGAACTTGTTTACAAACAAGTCATTTGATAGTTTCCATCAAAGATACGTTCAAGATCAATGAGTACAATGACCAATCTGAAAATTCCAATAGTTTCTACTGACATAGCACCATAATACAAAACAGGATGAGACAAGATAGAATTGCTTATTGTGTGTATCTTTAAAAAGATCCAAATTCCAAAAAGTTTTGTGAGTAGATTACGAGCAAAGTCGCATTAAAGCACAATAAATTTATAACAGCTCTAATTAAACCATACATATATGCAAACTACTGAGGGAAATAAATAGTAACACACAAACACATTTGGTTGCTAATAATTAGCATATCAATTTTGCAATTCAATGAGCATTATATCATTATAGTTGTATCATTCATCAAGTTTATCAACTGATATAAATGAAAATGTAGACATTATACTCTCTCAAACAGAGGAAAAGGGCAGGTGTCCCCAGGCATGGGAGCAAATCTACAACGCTATCAACCTCTTTGGCCTGATCTTCCAGTAACCATTATTTAATTATCACTACTACCAACGAGTGAAATTTCCAATACGTCAGTTAGAGTGTTCAAAACACCATTTAAGAGATCAGTCCTACTACATTCATTCATTCTTTCACTCTCGCTCCACAGGGACCTCTATTCCAGGAAATCTACTCCAAATTTGTAATTGTGATAACATCTGTCCAAACACGCACACAAAGCACCTAACTTTTCAAAAGAAACCAATCCTTATTATTTATCATCAACACCACAGGCCACATAGCTCGTGCAATCCTGCAATCCCAAATTCAACTTCAAAAATTGCTCATCCTGTAGCAACCTAGCCGATTTCGCAAAAGTTACTCCCAACAGTCCCAAGTCCCAACCTTAGGGAACTGATCAACAGATCATTTTCAAGCCGTTTTGGTAACATCATTAGCTCATCAATTACAAAAAACATCATCATATAAGCCTTCAATGTTCAATTTTTCACAATCAGATCTCTCCTCCAAGCAGTAGCAGAAATGGACAAATACCCATTTCTTAGAAACACAAAACTAACTTCACCTTTCAATCATAATCACCAGCGTCGGTCAGGATTTATACTTAGGGGGGTGGGGAGGGGGGCAAACCACTAATAAAATAAGGTAAATTAGAAACAAAAAACCAGAAATTTTAACTTCAAACTACAAACTTTCAATGTTCAGGATGACCTACCCCCTGCTATAATCACCAACTCCTACAACCCACAAAATAAATCAAATTATTGACGACAAAAACAACATTACCCGAGTGCATCAATGGCTCCTGCAAATTGCGGGGTAAAGGGAGTCGGATGTACACACAAAAACATAAAATCGATCTAAAATGACATAAACCCAATTCAAAAAACATTCCAAAAAACAAAATTCATCAACAAAAAGACAAACATTAAAAACTTTAAACAGAAAGAAAAGAAAAGGAGATTAAAACCTGAGAAGTGTAATAAGAAATGCGTTTACGAAGATGAGTAACTTCATTAGAACGATGTTCAAAGAGAACAACAAGAGCTTCTTCTTGTTCTTCATAATCAACTCTTCCACTTATACTTTCTTCTTCTTCTTCTTCTTCCTTTTCTGCATCATTTTTATTATTTTTACTTGAATTTATACTGTTATTATTTTTATGATTATGATTATGATTATTAATTGGGATATTCGGTTGTTGTTGATGATCATCAGAATCAGAATCAGTAATTTCAGGTTTGGGGGTTTTGAGTACGAATTTACCGCTCATTTTGCACCTTGATTTTGTGTCTGTGTTTAATGTAAGTTTAACCCAGAAAATTAGGGTGGTGGTGTTAATTGTTAATGGGGTCGGGTCATTTTTTTGTGTTGTCATGAAAATCATGGTGGTCCTTGGTAAAGATCGTGGGTTCGTCATTTGTGGACAATTAGGTGGTAATTTGGTACTAGTTACATTTAGTAAATGGGTCATTTGAGTTGAATTCGCCTTGGGTTATTGGGATTAGATCATTATCGAGTCTTGAATTTATCGGGCCATTTTTGGATTGAGTCACCCTATATTTGGTCATTTTGAGTCTATCGGGGTCACTCTTTGTCTATTAGGTCAAGTTTGGCTCACATTTTTCGGGTCTCGGATTAACCGTATTGGGTTACAGTGTAGTTTTGAAAATTGTTGCCCTTAAACGTGGACTAAATAAGCCTTGTATACGACTGTTGTATGGTGCAACGGAGGAAAAACGACCACTTTAGTGATGTTATAAATGACGGTTTTTTATTATATTATTAATAAAATGATCACTCCCTCTGTCGTCCTATCGTACTAGTTTACAAGTTCGCATTACAATAGAGAGGAGAGGAGATTCAAACCCGTGCCCTGTTGTCCATAATACCTTCATCTTAACCACTAAACTAAGACATCGTCGATTTTTATCTTTTATGGTTAAGAAAATATGTAATTTTATTGATTGAACTATAGGATGAATATCAAACACAGCCATTTTGGCTATTGGATAACAAACCGTCTTGCTTGTGATCTCTCACCTCCTCCCACTTGTCTTCCCCACTTGTTCCTTGTGAGAGGTCACAAGCTTGTAACGGAATAGTGCCGTCACAAATGAGAATTTGTGTTTGGACAAACATCTACCCACAAGGCCGCAATCCACACGCAGGTACACTCCAAAGGCGTATAACGGACTAGGCGCTCGAGAACGAGGTTTAAAATTATCCAATTTGGTAGGAGTGAACGTAAATTGGTTTCCTCGTTTTTCCATTTGTAGTGGAGACTGGAGAGGGGAAGACTTCAGTATGTTGTTGTGGATTATGTTGGAATAAAAACAAACAATAACTCACGAAACTGGTTGGGCTTCTTTTTTTGTGAAGTTGCAATAGTCATTGGATAGAATTCCGGACACTTTTTTTTTATCACGGATCAATCCTAAAAGAGCCTATCACTATTGTTTTTTCGTTGTGTCAAATGAGGCGGAACACCAGCACAATCTATAGAGGAGGGGACAAACACTCGCGAGTCGCGACCTATTGTCACGATACCTCCGTCTTAAACACTAGACTAACTTCGTTGTACTTTCCTGCATGTACTGAATTACTAAAATACCTCACGCACTTGTTTGGAATGGCCATCACGCAACAAGATCAACTTCATCACGGTCAGGAGGAACTACATCTAACCGCATCATGCTTCTATACTGATCTGGGACAGGCGCGCCGGCCTGCACACACAGCTCTACCACAGCCGGAGCCTTTCCATAGTATCTCTTTAAGTTATTGCAGAGAGGTGGACCCGACGGGTCTTGAACATGCCACACATAGTTAGGACCTACAAGATCATCAAGAGTTGCCTCCTGCCACGCGTGCATACCATCACGTGACTGGTGTTTAGACGCCTTGCACAACCTGACTTTGTGTCCTTTCGGACCCACTTGAACCTCAGGACAATATCCACATGTCCATACGGAATATTTCTTCATGATCTTTCTCACACCTGATATCATCTCAAACCAAGAAGCCATGGTCCCAATGCTCAACTCCTTCATGTTCTCCCCCTCCTCACAGTTCAATAGTACCCATGGCTGAATTTGGTGCTCAAATCTATCAGCACTATCTTCAATTATATCCGCAGTTTCCTCACATTGTGTTTCAAAATCTTCGATCCTCCCTTCAATAGAGTACACAGGTTTCGTTCTTCTTTTTGCAGGATATTTGTCGAGATTAACACCACCTTGTATACAGAGCTCCAGAACAGCAGGAATTCGTGGGAAATTGAACCTCTCTTTATGTATAACTCTGGGGTTTTTAACACGGTCAAAGAGATGAAAGCATTTGGGAAAATCAATTATGTCATTTACGCCTCCTCTTATCCATTCATGCATAGCGCTACGGAACCCACTCTTTGGTCCAGTGCAGCTACGTATATCATGTCCCACGTGGCCAACGTGAACTTCAGAGCAAAACCTGGAAATAGACCTTAAATCAGAGGCTAAATTCATTGATGAATACTACGTGATGTAAAAATACCAATTAACAAAATGAAAGATGAAATGTAAAATCTCGCCACATTAATGGTGGTAATCTTATGCTATAAAGTGGCAAATATGCTTCAGTTTCGAGTTTTGTACACTTCTTTCGTTCTGGCAATTAATATCCATTTAGCCATTGTTAGTGTAACATTCAGACAACTTACCAACTTAACTGCCAGCTTTGAGATACACCAAGATCACCAGATATATTTTAGGTTACAAGGGTACCTACCACCTTATTGGCTTATTGAACAACAGCGAAAGCAACAGAGTTGCTATAACAGCAAAACAGGCGTAATGTTATGTTAAAATTAACTGAGAAGCAGATGTGATAACCCTGGAAATTAAAGCCGTTAAGCAACTAACAGATTACTGTAGAGTAAACTCCAGTTCCCTTTGGGGAATAAAGCTGTAATAACTCGAATATTCTGCCAAATAGTTTACTTACATCACATCTGAACCGAAGTCATTTGTTTATAGTAAATGAGGACAAGAGATTACACTGTTCATGAAAGGCGCACAAACACAGGTGAATTGTCATTAAATACCAGTTGAGTGAGTGAACTTCCATTGTTCATGAAAGGCGTACAAACACAGGTGAATTGTCATTCTATACCAGTTGAGTGACTGAAGAAACACAACCAGATTAACACAATGAACCGTATCATCAGATTAAACGAAGGGAAGCAATACAGGTCCAGGTACACAATTCCACAACAGTTCAAAACATAATAAGCCAAACAATGGACACAATGACCTTCTACAGAACAGACGGGCGATAAATTGA
>JAOWBH010000004.1:419590-429792 GCA_028566215.1 Silene coronaria
AGGTGATAGCAATGAAAGCAAAAAATCAATACACATGGAAAGGTTACAAGGCAATTCCTCAGACACTTGCCTTGCTAAAGGTAACAAAACGAACGTTTTGAATCGTTAT
Organism: Silene coronaria; assembly: GCA_028566215.1. Classification (NCBI taxonomy): domain Eukaryota; kingdom Viridiplantae; phylum Streptophyta; class Magnoliopsida; order Caryophyllales; family Caryophyllaceae; genus Silene; species Silene coronaria. The sequence goes on from JAOWBH010000004.1 coordinate 419,700, forward strand.
TGTTTAGCTGATTATTTGAACTGTTAGCGGAATAATTGTGCTAACGATGTATGGATGCTTTAATTCGGTTTTTAGGAAGAGGGTTTGAAGGAGAAGTTTGTTTCTGCTGAAGGAAGAAGCAGAATAAATGTGAGATTTTTGTATATTTGATTTTCAGTTGTCTCTCTTATGTTTATAACATAGTGAAGATTTACGAAACATGTCTTACAATTTCAGGTTCTGGATGATGCAAATGCCAATTCTAATGGTGCTTCCAAGCTTGGTAATCTGCTGCCTACAAGCTACGAAATATCTGATTTCAACTATGTAGTATTTTTCATGATATTTGTAGTATGTCGTGTTGGTCAGCGAGTTTTGCACATTGAAGTCGGCTTTATAGTATAAGTATAGTGAGGATTAATGCAGCTTCTTGTTGGTAATATGGCAGATAACAGAAGGGAGAAGTGTCTGGGGCATATAACACAGAATTTTATCAAGCTATTTCTTTGTTCTAATGTGAGTGAAGTTCACCGTTCTTCCATTTTGTACTTCTCGGCTGCAAATGTCTGACACGATACATGGCTATTTTGTGAGAACATATCCTATTTTTTGCGTAAAATGAAGTACTTAATTGGTGTGTTTTGTCGGACACAAACACGCTACTAAAGTGAAATGTCGGAATATATAGCATGTTGTGATTAAACTTGTCATTAAACTTGCAGACTGAGCAAATCACTCTGGATGACTCTGTAAAGTACTTGTTTGGGGATATTCCTGATGCAACAGTAATGCGAAGTAAGAATAATTTCATTACATTCCCTTTTGCTCTCATTGTTATTTTCAGTTTCAGTGACTTATTGTATCTTCAAATGATAATGCAGCTAAAAGAAGACGGTTATATGACATTGCAAATGTTCTACTCTCCATGCAACTCATTGAAAAGGTAAGAATGTAGTCGAAAAATATTCATTTACCCTTTATTCGGGTGGAGAGATTTGCTCAAAAGAACACATAATTTCCACTGTGATGAGGTGTGTGATCTGCTGAATATTAGTTTAACCAAATCGTTTCAAATGATCCATTAATGAAATTATATCAATAGTCACATGGTTTTAATTCACAATGAGAAAAGCGTAGCTAGTTTTGTGAGTTATGTTGCTGCTATAAAGGTTTACTGATGCATCTCGGTCTCTACAAGCCTATCTTTTGAATTCTACTGTTATAAAAGTTGATGAAATTTATGTTCATTGTTCAGATTAATCTAAGGGAGAACAACAAGCCAGCGTGGAGATGGTTAGGGTTGAAGGAATCAACAAAGACCGGTGTGTCTGGTCCTCCTTTCTCCACTGAAATAAAGAAAAGGGCGTTCGGAAACGACATCACTAACACGAGTTTTAAGAAAACCAAGGTTGATTATACCCTTAAAGCAGCAGCAAAGCAGGAGAAATTAAGTACTGGAAGCTATCAGTATGGTCCCTTTGCCCCTGTTTCTTTATTCAAAGTAACGAAGCATGTCCCTCCGTATCACAATGAAGGTATTGTCCTTGTCCATCTAAGTACTGATGAGATGGTCGTAATGTTATTAATATGAAGATGTCAGCTAGCTTAGTTGATACATTGAGTTACTTACATGTGAGACTGTCTCAATAAGTTTTTGGGTGACGGCTACAGTCCTCACAGAGTAATACTCACGACTTGTTCAAAATATGCATCATCAATTAATCATCGATACTTGATAGTAGTTGTATGTTTAGTATTTACCAGGAACGATCCCGAGGTAATAGGAAAGAGCGTCTAATTTGAGAGGTTTGGCAATTGGTTTTGCAGCTTTGAGAAGCCTGTTTGGGCATTATGTCGAAGCATGGAGATCTTGGTACTCTGAACTAGCTGCAGGAACACCAGTGAAGCAGGTTCCACGAGATTTCTCCAGTTTTCCTCTAAAATGAAGACGTTGTTGCCTTAAGCTCACAGCATGGTACAAGCTTGTGGCTTGAGTGCTCGACTGACAGCGGATGCATACTCTCGATGCAACTAAGTACAGCGATCATGGAGGTGACATGATAATCGGAAAACTTGCTCGTTTCATTATTAGTTCATTGAACTGAACCAAAAAACAGGAAATTTTTTGGATTAATTTCTAGTCCAAATTAATCTGTGTATTTCCTGAGCCATAACAATATTGAAAAGTGGGTGTTCATGTATAGTCCAGCTGACTTTATTAATGGTGATTTCGGATTTGGCATTGAAAGTCCATAGATTGGGGCTGCGCATTTGAGGGCATTCAGGCTATTCTAAGTTCTAACTGAACACTCCTGGTAGAAATGTTGATATCGCGAATCGCGATCTCATTTAGCATCTGAGTTTAGTGTAGAAACCAGAGATTACTTGAAGACAATTATATTGAAAATGTGAAAATGTCGAACAAGTGGAGAAAACTCACTGCTAAGAAAATGAGATTCATTTGTTTCAATCTTTGGGAGTTGTACAAAAAATAAATACATAAGATATAGTATATGATTTACATATTAAAATGTCAGAAATATGATAACCACAAGGCGAAAATGTACAATTTTGTTTCCGGTGTCTTGCCACCGAGTCCCTCAATGTGTGTGCGCGTCGTTGTGACTACAATATAATTTCGTCTTGGACACTCACGTTAAGGTTCTTGTGCGGAAGCACAATGCTTTTCATTACCACAACTTCATCTTCGACAATTACAGATTCCCCTACAATAAGATAAACATAGCTAATGAGGAAAGCCTAGGAAAGAGACTCGCAGAGCATAAGAAAAAAGAAGATAAAGTACCAAGAATTGTAATTCCGAGCTTGGCATTGTAGTTTCCTTCGGCCTGTCAAGAGGTATCGAATAGAACATCAGAAGTCAGGACACTACCGTAATCACCAGACGGAAGATATATCGTTTCACATCATGACATTACTGCAGAATGACACAGGTTGGAGTTTATCTACTCCTATCTAATTTGTTTGCATAGAATACATAAATTTTCTGAATCCTAGGGAGTATAATCATATACCCATTAACCCATTCGTCCTGCGTCGTGCACGTTGCTTGACATGGGATCAGCAGAAGAGGTTCTTAGACTAGAGGCGCTGTGTTCCTGTCTATCAAGGTGAGTCGACGACATTAAACAATGTGGAGTATTTTAGTTACTGTTTTATTATCATATTGATCAGGTTCTAGTGGACTAAATTTATAGATCAATTCTACTTTTAAGCCTATGTCCTTGTGTTAGTTATAATTGAAAGCAGTATGGAAAATTTCAATTCACCTGGACACGGGACCATTTTCCGACTGTTGACTTCCAACCAACAATTGAATGGATAACGACTGCATTTTCCTGTAGAATGCAAAATTGTGAGTTTAGCTTAAATGAACAGTTAGTGTATATACAAGTAGAGGTGTATCTTTCAATGGGGTTATATAATTATCACCTTGATCTCAACATCATCCAGTAATATACAATTGACGAGCCTAGCACCAGCTCCTACACGTGCATTTGCAGATATCGACACATTCGGACCAATCTGTCATGATCACCAAGAAAAGCCCACATATGCATGGCTATCAGCTAAGATATACGGAGTAACCGAGTAATATTTTAGAAGATACAGAGTACTAAAAAGGTCATACCTTAGCTGTCGGATGTAATTTAGCAGAGGGATGGACATATACATCACCGACAATGGTAGCACTTTTTGTGCCATCACCACTTGCCAAAAGATGCGGGGAAGTGACTCGAAATTGGTGGAGATAAAGACCGGAACATTTAAGAGACATCCTGCAAGATATCAACAAGAAATTACATTTCACAAGAACAAGCAATTTGAATGGAAATCCTAGACTATGCTCAGGAGCCATCATACCCAGGAGTCTTGATCTGCTCCCAAAAGTCCATAGTCTCATATGTATACATTTGCTTCTTTCCAGCTAGCGGTGTCAATATGTCTTGGCCTAGTCTTACAAAATCCGAGGGAAGACTCCTGCAAAAAGAAATATGAACTAAAATTAATCAAACGATGAAGGAAGGTATACGTCTCACAACATAGAATCATAAAATTATGAAACACGCTGATAAATTAGTTTGCTACGGCAATACCTTGTTGCAGAATGAAGTGTTTCGAAGCTGGTTATACGTCTGATATTAGCTGCAGGGAGAAGTTTAATGTTAGACAACAGTAGATTATGACAATATGACCCACGGTACACACAAAGATGATGCATGGTTCATGTCAATTTCACCTGAATCTGTTCGGTGAGTTGAGACACCTCCGATGGCTGTAAATATATCTGGTGAAAATACATACACCCCGCAGTTTATTCGATCACTAACCTGCAGGTTACGAATAAATCTTACTTGTATCAAAGTTGTAAAGTTGTGACTCGGACTTTTGTTTAGAATGATTTGAAGATGGGACTTGTTGCTTACAAAAGTTTCGGGCCTCTCAGTGTAATGCAAAACCTCATTAGTGACAGGATCGGCTACCAATTCGCCAAACTGATTGGCAGACTCTGCAGAAACCTGTGCAACAGTGAAAGGACATTTCCTAATAACTCAATCGACTGAGCAACTAAATATATACATAAAAACTGAATACCGAAACTTAAAAATACTTCACCAATACAGGAGACAGTGTTGACAGACCTTGCTTACTAATATAGTTCCCATGCCTCCATAACTTCTGTGAGCCTCTGAGTTTTCACAATAATAAGGAATTCAGAACCTTTTTTGCATTAGGCCATTATAAATTACCAATCATCATGAAATTAACTAATTAAGCATGTAAAGAATTAAATTACCGAGCATTTCTGGCAAGGGAAAACTGCAGCAAACATCGCAATTCAGCAAGAATATATGAGACTGAAATATGATGAAAATACAAAGTATTTAAGTACTTTTGGTATTTCTTAGAAAGGGAGTCATATACTCATATCCAAACCTAACTACAGAGTACAGATACAATATCAACAATATTATCCGAGTGTATCAAAGTCGCCCCTGCCAATGGCAGGATACACGGTTCAGAGGTACGCAGCCCATGGACTGGCTGTTCCTAACAACCCACAGTGAAAATTGGTACAAATATTGCATCGAACAATTGCTATTTTATAGTAAAAAGAAGCGTAATTATTTTAGTGAGTTTTTTGCGATAGACAAAGACACAAAAACAAGAAGACCACACATGTTTGTCAATTATTGGCATTTTGCAAGAAGTAAAACGGAGATGTTACAAACTGGATTGTCTTCCATGATTGTCTTCCTGAAATTGTATAGACAACCAGCGGAACCATGCGGCTTGTCTTCCTTCAAGTATCTAAATCACCAGGAAAAAACATCCACAAACCCAATTACACAATCATTCATCATGCAAACTTAAACAAGAGTTGACCAGATATAGACTACAGAAAAAGTTTACCTGACAGAAACTTTAAGCTCATTAGATATGGCAGACACATATATTGCAAATTCTCGCTCCTCGTAGAAACCGATCAAATAGATCTGTGCTAGGTTCGGAATCTACAATAATTAATCGGAACCATAAGCAGTGAATCAGATACTCGGACAATGCCGAAACTAACTGGATGTTAAATTGATCACAGGATATACCCTTCTGCAAGCTGAAATTGGATGGTGAACCATAGGTTGTCCAGCTAATGGAAAAAGTGGCTTTGGTATATTCAAAGACAATGGCCTAAATCTAGTACCTGCCAATCATCAATCAATTAACACCATTAAAGGCTATGTTATTTTGACTGTTCTTATTGCTCGAACATGGGTATGACACTTGGGCACCTCATTTTAAGCCAACACATAGATTTTTCATAAAAGCAGCAGAGTCTGACACTTGGGCTCACACCTTCCATCTAAACAAGTCTAAGTAACATAGATTAATAAAGGCACAATGACACCTAATCAACAAGCAAACATCATGTTTCCCACCAAAAATTATTCAACTTAGTGATCAAAAGTAAGTTATTAAATATTTTTGTTTAGAACAAAATCAAATAGTATAAAATTTAGTATTCAACAGTTTAAGCATCATAATTCATAGGTTAAAATGCAAAATATCGATAAACAATTACATCAAAATCCATATCAAACACAAATACTTGTGTAAGGCGGGCTGATACAAGTATATTGTAAAACGACTTTTTGTAGTAACTACTTATAAACATTCACGAGCCATAGATACGGTAGTTGGGATCCGTTTTACACAATGCTAGCATAAGACCGTCTTACAGAAGACTAATCGATGATTGAAAAGGAGAAATTGGATACCTTTAGTGGGTCCACCCACCATGATCACAGCAACAATTGTCTCATCTGAGCTTCCCATTGTACAAATATAAAACAACCCACCAGAGAAAATACACAAAGTTTCAAACTACAAATGCAAATGTATATGATATTGAAGTAATAGAGATGATTATAGTTTGAATGAAGGATGATGATTAATGGAGTTGTTGATTGAATGACACTGTTACACATTAATGTAGACAGAGATATATGTCGACCCTGAGTCAACGACATGTTGAAATGTGGGCACTACCTCTCCACCGTTTTCATATGCCCCAGTATCGACCATATTGAGATTATTACTATAAGTCGTGATTTTGTTTTGATTATACTCCTATCATACCGTCTTTGTAACTCAGTCCACACAGAAAACAAACAAATTTCTCTCTCGTTTAGTCTTTGCATCATTTGTTTTAGCCAAACATTCGACACGTCCTATAACATTCTGTTTACCGTGAATAATAGTTGACAAAATTATTAGACTTGTAATACGGACGGTCATTTGTTTACCTTTACTTTTGGCACAAGGACTAAAAAAAAGAAGGGGCCCATTTGAGGGTAGTGTTATTTGATAACAAGTGGACAACAATGAAATTGGATGATCACATAACCCATTAGATGTATGCCTAATATAGAAATAACAACAAATGACTGAAACACCCAAAAAAGGAAAAGAACAACAAATGACCGGGACGAAGGGAGTATCACACGCTTCCGTCATTGACGGCCACTTTTCTGGCTGGAAAAATATACGAGCTGTGGAATGTGTAAACACAAGTTGAGGTTTGACGGATTCGTAGGTTCAATTCCTATTCTGCTTCATTTATTCCGCTATTGCAGCTAGTGCTCGTTTGCACGCCCAACTCGTAATTGGAGAATTTGTACGGCTTGGAAGGTAATAGCTTAAAAATGGCCAACAATGACCATAGACCAGAAGGGCCTTTTATTTATTAAGATGATGTTTTAAGGGTAAACAAGCTCATAAATAGAGAAATCAGAAAAGGACACCCATATTCCGTAGGGTACATACAAGCTCTCATATCTTTTATAGAAGGCCTCATGTCACAAAACGGGAACGTGGAACTAACGAGATCCATTTCGGTAATCCCCTTGTGTTGACGGCCTGTTGTAATATTTTCTCACAGCTTTGAAGGAGACTTGTACCATCCCCATGGCTCATCGGATATATATTCCGTCACTTGCTTGATGTTCAAGTAATTCTCGATACCCCTGTCAAAATAAGAACCCGTCCATTAGTGAATCTAGCATTGATTCATATATCAGCAAGCTTAGACGTTAAACGCCATGGAGTAATGGTACTCAGGACACGTGAGTATCAAATTAGCCGTTGTGTATCCCTTAACAAGAAAATTAAAATGAAAGAATCAATTATTAATAGGATCAGCGGTGAGGTGAGAATAGTTTATGGTCTTACCATTCCCCTAGCTCACGTCCAAAACCACTACGCTTCGTTCCTCCCCATGGAGCTTGGCAAAAGCATGGTTGTGAGCAATTGACCCAAACGATACCAGCTTGGAGTGCCTTTATACCAAAATTGACAACTTAAATTTAAGTACAAGAAGCTGAAACTAGCACAATAATATGGAGTAGTAATCATGTTTTTGGTAGACTGAATTTTTTCAGAAAAGCAAGGGATCTCACCTTGGTTACCCTCTCACACCTGTCAAGATCTTTAGATATCACAGCCGCACCTAAACCGTATCTGTGAAACACATATAACAATCTAAATTAGACACTTCGCCAATAAAATTATCAATGACTTTTATGAGACCATCATGATTAACAAAAGCATGTTTATAATAAGATGGGTAACTTCAGTGAAGACATAAAATCTTACTGGGTATCATTTGCCAATTCAATGGCTTCATCCTCAGAGCTAAACGTTTTCACACATAACACAGGGCCGAAAACCTCCTCCCTCCAGATTTGCATGGATGTGGTTACATCAGTTATAATCGTTGGTTCGACAAAATACCCTTTCTTAAGATGCTGCAGAAGTTCATGTAGAATTTTTGGTTAGAGAAGACACATACGGCATAGCAACTTAGCATCATTAAATTAATGCATATTCCGCCAGTGAGCCGACCCTGTAGAAGACGGTCGCACGTATGAAATAAACCCAAATCCTTACATATTCCTCATGTAATTATAGGGTTGCTGGGTTGTTTTTCATAAAAGACCGTCTAAAACAAGTTTTTGTAATGTTTGTTACCTCGGGACGGGAACCTCCACACAGAACAGTTGCACCCTCACTCTTTGCTGTTGAGATGAACTTTAGAACTTTCTCATACTGCAGCACATAAGGAATATATTATATGGTGTCAGAATTCAGGACTTTGAAAACTTCAATAGATGCAGGAAAAAACATCATACCTGTCCCTTGCTAATAACGGGCCCCATCCGGCAACCTTCTTCAAATGGGTCAGAAATTTTTATGTTCTTTACCCATTTTACTAGCTTGTCCAAGAACTCAGCTGCAATGTTTTCCTGAAATAATAATGTAAACCAGAATGGGATGCTTACAAACAAGCGTAGATAAAAACAGTTGAAGAAAACAAGAATTTTCTCTGGGGTTATTTTTAACATTTGACTGAACTTCTCCATTTTTACCAAGTTTAGCACACAAAAAAAGAGATAAAGCAAAGTTCAGTAAAACCTAGTGCAGTTGTAGAACGTTCACTAAAGTTCGGAGAAAGTCCAGCAATGTTGAGTATAATATAGGACGGAGTACTAAGTTAAACGAAATTCAGTAATATTCGGCAGAATTCTAAAACAAATCCCTCAACGTATGTATTTCTTGCTGAATTTCTAAACAAACATGGAGCAGATACTTACATGCAAAATCAATCTAGAGGTTGCACTGCAGATTTGACCATTTGTCCAGAAACAGCCAAAAGCAGTCCATTCAGCAGCTGTTAAATTACCAAAAAAAAAAAAAAAGGGGATTCTCAGGTACAGTATTTCATGATCATGCGCAAGAATGCTTTTCTGATGAACAAACCCTTGAGAAAATAAGTTTCACATCAAACTCTCGAGAAAAAAAGTTTAAACATCAAAGCACTTGTGTACTTTCTAACTATTACCTAAACAGTAACTTATATGACACGATTTTACATGTGAGACCGTCTCATACAAGGCTCAACTAAAAGCAACTAACCTTGATCAAGGTCAACATCATCAAACACAACAAGGGGACTTTTCCCTCCAAGTTCTAATGTAACCGGCTGCAAGATTTGTCAGTGTTAGAACCAACGGCATCCAAGAAGTAAAATCAAACTAAATACGTATCACGCACCTTGACTAATTGGGCAGCAGAAGACATGATTTTGCTGCCGGTAGCCGTACTCCCAGTAAATGCAACCTACTTGACATAATTAGTAATAGTATCACTACAACATGAAAAATAATTAATGATTGACACGTGCTCTTCGTAAAATTTGGAAATAATCCATTAAACTTATAGTGTCCTTATTTGAATTCGGTGAACAGACAAATTCAATTTTGCCCATGCGTTGCACGGTTTCTAAAATAGTCTAAAATAGTCGACTAAATGTATAATGTGTAAGGACGTTTTAACCTTTATTTTTTAAAGAGGATTATAGGACAATTTTAATGCTAACATAATTTGATTAATGATCATTATTGCTTCGAAACATGATTTAACTAAACTAATTAACACTTGGATGACACATTTTTTTTTATATATATAGTAGTTTTGAGAGGTTTAATAATAAAGCAAAATAAAAATGATAATCCATTCGTATTTTAATCCACTT
>JAOWBH010000004.1:439572-454067 GCA_028566215.1 Silene coronaria
ATTTTAAAATAATTTATTGGGTGCCCCCCCCCCCCCCCCACCCCACCCCACCCCCCACCCCCATTTTCTACAGAAAACAGTTAAGGGGATATCTTTTTAGTTTTATTAAAAAAAATTGATTTGAAGGTATAAGATATCGATAAGAGATAGCGGTTACCTGCTACTTGGACAGCCAATGACAATTTGCCATGACATGAGCGAGTTGTGACCATTAATGTCAACAGGTATTAGTAGGAGTATTTCCGTTGGAAGAGTTTCTGATATGAACAATGGTGCTGATAGCCTGCTTAGCTCAGAGGAGGCAATTCGTAGGGGGGAATATACTGTCATTAGAAGCTTGATTCGTGTTTTGGAGGTGCGATATTTCCCCCCCTCCCCTTCCTCATGAATGACTTCTTATTACATGAATATTTTCAGGGAATATACATTTGAGAGTCTTTTAGTGAATGTTTTCAGGGAGGCGTGGAAGGTAAAAGGCAGGTGGACAAAGTGATTGACAGGTGTGCTTCTATGCAGGTAATGTCAGTTACTCTTCATTGGATTCCAACGATAATTTTTGTTTCCACCATCTCATGCTCTCTTTATTCTGCTTCAGTTGGTCTCTTTTAAGATGGGCATATTTGTCTAAGGCTTGAAACGGGTCAAATTGTATCCCATTTAGAAGGATGAGACAAGCCTTTTGCTATTCCCTATGCTTTTGTCCCATCTATGTGTCTGACCAGTTTTATGTTTAAGACGGTTATGTGAGTCTTAAAAAAGAATCTGTGATCCCATTTATATTATCCCCATTAACTTTTTGGTCATATTGAAAAAGTTGATCCCTCTCTATTTTATTAAAATTAGAAAAAGGAACTTTCCCTCCTATCTTTTGTCAAGTAACACATTTTATTCATCCATTGGCACTCATAGTCGGGAGGGGATGACATCTCTGCATGTAAGCTATCTACAACAAAATCTTATACACCGTACATGACCTCCAGCTTAAAAGGGATAGTTAAATGGGATGTAGGGAGTGTTACTTTTGCAGTGTCTCCACTAAAGAATTTTCGATTACATCATTGACTCATTGTGTGTCAATCTATTTAATTGTGGTTTCGACAATGACCCACAGTCTCTTTTATTCATTTAGTCGTGGTTTCTTTAATGGCTGCTGTTACATGCTCTTACTGACAATGTTAAACCATCAATACTATTGATAATTTTTTACATGTTCGGTATAGCTCGCGAAGCAGTAAAATTCTCCAATTGTCCGGTCTTTGGTTTTCTGTGATTGATTATATTTTCTGGTATACTATAGGAGTTCAGGTATAGCTCGCGAAGCAGTAAAATTCTCCTTTGTGATAGTCTTGATTTAAGCTTATGATCAGATTCAGGAGGTCTCAAGATAAAAACAATGAGGTTTCAAGATTAAAAAATGACATTATGAATAAGCGAGCGAGGTTGTATTTATGAACAATAGATTTATCTTTAAACTGAACATTTTATTTAAAGCCTTACCATGAAACATTAAGGCTGGAAGCTGCATACTTAGTCAATTCAATTTGGCATGAGATCAATGGATAAATGGCAAATCGTGTATATACTAAAAGATCACGGTGAATGTTTGTCACTCATACCTTGCACTTTTCCCCTATCCTCTTTATATTCCACGGGATAGTGATATTGGTCACATTAGTAAAGGGATGTGAGGATTTGGCGATTTGCCCACTACCAATAATCCAATATATTGACATTGGCTCTCTGGAAACTAGCCCCAAATGTAATAAATGAGACATTGTAATTTTTTTTTTTTTAAGGTGACATTGTATTTTAATTTGCAGACTATGTCTAAACATGTCTGCTTCCATCCCTAACCTGTTCTGGATAAAAAAGGAGTACTTGATTAGGCTTATACTTAATTACTGATCATACACCCGTTATGACTCCTTGGCTGTAGTGGTAGGTCGCAGCTAATTTATGTCATTTATCATCATTGCAGAATTTACGAGAAGCTATAGCGACCTATCGCAACAGTATTTTACACCAACCAGATGAGATGAAAAGAGAAGCTTCACTTTCCTTTTTTGTGGAGTATTTGGAAAGATACTATTTTCTGATATGTTTCGCTGTGTATCTTCACACCAAGAGTGCTGTTACATCAACTGTGGAGTGTAGTTTTGCCGAGTGGATGAGAGCAAGGCCAGAACTCTATAGCATACTTCGTAGGTATGTAGGCTAATACAAATGCATTTCAAATAGCAGTCTTTTTCTTGGATGATGGTTCTCCTAACTCAATGCTGTGCAGGTTGTTGCGGAGAGACCCAATGGGTGCACTAGGTTATCTTAATGCAGAAAAGTCCCTTATGAAGTTAGCTGAATCTGCAAATGGCCGTCCATATGAAATGAGCGTTGTTACTGCACTGAGAAATGGAGCGGTACTGGGCAGTCAAACAGTTTTAAAGAGTGACCATTGTCCAGGGTGTCAAAACTCGACTTTGCCGGAGAGGGTAGAAGGTGCTCCAAATTTCAGAGAGGTCCCTGGGTTTTCTGTATATGGTGTAGCAAATCCGACAATTGATGGCATTCGTTCTGTTATTCAGCGAGTTGGTAGCTCAAGAGTAGGCCGTCCTGTCTTTTGGCACAACATGAGGGAGGAGCCTGTTATCTACATCAATGGCAAGCCATTTGTGCTTCGTGAAATTGAAAGACCTTATAAGAACATGTTGGAATACACAGTACGTATATAATTTTTTTTTCCAGAACTTTTATCTACTAGTATGCTGGCACAGATCTATAGTTATTCTGAGCATTTTCTTTGTGAACTTGAGATAATGCAGATATGAAATCCAAAGTTGTATGGCTGGAAACTATATTTAGTTATTGCATTTGTTGGTAGATTCAGTTAGCTGCAGTTGGCTGACTATTATGAAGCTTGATGGATTTGTTCAAGGGTTTTGATTTCTGCAATGAATTGTGACCTATTGGGTCTTTCTTCTGATTACTGATTGTATGTATACTCCGTCCAGGGAATTGATTGTGAGAGAGTAGAGAGAATGGAAGCTCGACTTAAGCAGGATATTCTGCGTGAATCTGAACGCTTTGGTGGTGCTATTATGGTTATCCATGAAACAGACGACGGCCAAATATATGATGCCTGGGAACATGTCAATTCTGACTTGGTTCAAACACCACATGAAGTTTTTAGTTGCCTGGAGGCTGAGGGATATCAAGTGAAGTATGCACGTGTCCCTATAACTGATGGAAAAGCTCCAAAAAGTTCTGATTTCGACACATTGTCTAAAAATGTGGCTTCAGCTTCAAAGGACACTGCTTTTGTGTTCAATTGCCAGGTATGTTCATTTGTGGGTGCAAATGTCATTGACTTTTTGCAACGAGTTTACTTTAAGGGGATTTTGAATACCTTTTCAATCTTGTACAGATGGGCAGAGGAAGGACGACAACGGGCACAGTGATAGCCTGCCTACTCAAACTTAGATTAGATTATGGGAAGCCTATACGAATTCTGTCTGATGACTGGTCAAATTGTGTAATGGATGATAGTTCTTCAAGTGGTGAAGAGACTGTGGGTGATGACGCTGTATCTAGTTCTAGAGTTGATCATGGAACAGGCAGAAAGTCAAGCCGTGCTTTTGGCATCAATGATATATTACTCTTGTGGAAAATCACAAGATTATTTGATAATGGGGTTGAATGTAGAGAGGCATTAGATGCTGTTATTGATAGATGTTCAGCTCTGCAGAATATACGGGATGCTGTCCTGCGATATCGTGAATTATTCAACTTACAGCGAGTTGAGCCAAGGGTTAGAAGGGTTGCCTTAAACCGTGGTGCTGAGTACTTAGAGCGGTATTTTCGTTTAATTGCATTTTCAGCGTATCTCGGAAGTGAAGCATTTGATGGATTTTGTGGCCAAGGAGAATGTAAGATGACGTTCAAGAGTTGGTTGCAGCAAAGATCAGAAGTCCAAGCAATGAAATGGAGCATAAGATTGCGTCCAGGACGATTCTTCACTGTTCCTGTAATGTCTCCTTTGGCTGTCTCCTTTGGCTTATGTGTTACGTCTTAAAAGAAAGGACACAAATATGGACTACTAAAGTTTTCATCACTCATTAGTCGTCTTTTAATTTATTGTGCCAATTATTTGGCTTTCATGATTTAGGAAGACCTGCGAACACCATATGAGACTCAGCATGGAGATGCAGTAATGGAGGCTATTATCCGGGCTCGAAATGGCTCAGTGCTGGGGAAGGGTTCTATACTAAAAATGTACTTCTTTCCTGGTCAAAGAACTTCGAGCAACATGCAGATACATGGGGCACCTCATGTTTATGAGGTATAGAAGTTGGTTTTCTATATTTGTCGGTATTTACTTTATAATTTCTTATGTTTTACCAAGTCTTACTATGCTCACAAGTCACAGTTTCGTATTCACGTTACTATGTTCACAAGTCACAGTTTCGTATTCGCGTCTGATACCACCTTTAACCTAGGTGCCAGGATACCCTGTGTACAGCATGGCCACGCCTACAATCACTGGTGCTAAGGAAATGCTGTCTTTCCTGGTTTCCAAGGGATCTGCTGCAAGTGGGAAAAAAGTAGTGATAACTGATTTGAGAGAGGAGGCTGTGGTTTACATCAATGGCATACCTTTTGTGCTCCGGGAATTGAACAAACCTGTTGATACACTGAAACATGTGGGAATTACTGGTCCAGTGGTATGTTCCATTAATTCCTTTTACACTATGCATCATTTGACTGTATAAAGTATCCTTGAGCAAAGGTTAGTAGGCTTAATGACCCTGCTCTTCCCCCTTGATTATAAAGGTGGAACATATGGAGACACGACTGAAAGAAGATATAAGATTGGAGGTTACTCAATCTGGTGGACGTATGCTTTTGCATAGAGAAGAATACAGTCCAACGCTGAATCAGTCTAGTGTTGTTGGATATTGGGAGAATATCTTCACCGAAGATGTTAAGACTCCTGCAGAAGTTTTTGCTACACTTAAGGACGAAGGCTTTGATATAGTATACCGGAGAATACCTTTAACTAGGGAAAGAGAACCTTTGTCTTCTGACATTGATGCGATCCAGTACTGCAAAGACGAGTGAGTAATTGGGACTGCTTTTTTTCTTTTCCCCTGTCAAGGATGTTTCTCACTTGTGCAAGTGTTAAAGAGAAATCTTTATTTATTGAGCTATGTTACTTTCACTTGCAGCTCTGCAGGATGCTATTTGTATGTGTCGCATACAGGATTTGGAGGGGTGGCTTATGCTATGGTAATCATTTGCATAAGACTTGACGCTGATCTAAATGTGCAACATGATGCTTCTTGCTCTTTGGCTGTCACTCAGTCTCCGCTTCCTGTACCTGATACATTGTCTTATTCAGCATCTGGTGAAGCCACACTCAAATCAGGAGATTATAGAGACATTCTCAGCCTCGTCAGAGTTCTTCCTCATGGGCCTAGGAGTAAAGCGTGTGTTGACAGTATCATAGAAAGGTTAGCATCTTGTACTGCCTTGTGGCTTCTTTGACACAATAAAAGGGCAACTAGGCAAGCATTTATGTAAATATAGTTGGGATTTTTGCGCTTTAAAGGGGCTACTTTTTGCCTTCTGTTAACAACTGGTGTCTGAAGTTGACCGAGGAGTAAACATTGGAAGGATAGACAGAATCCAGCAGGCGGATATGAATTCTGGCCCAACTGTAGTGCTTTACTATAGACTTCTCATCACCGCAGGATCCTCTTAAGTGATATGAACTCTGGCCCAACTCACTATGTCCTTTTATAATCTAATTATGTGGACTGCCTAGCCAATCTTTTACTATATCTCGCATATCTGATGTACTCCATAGTACTTGCTGTATCAAGTAATTTAACGTACATGCTTTGCTTCTTCCTCAGTTAATAACTTTAGGCTGAACTTCTATTAAATAGTCTTTGCTGCACCTTCATAGATGTGCAGGAGCCGGTAACATACATGATGATATTGGTAACTATACTGTGGAACTGAAGCAAGACTGTATTGGCAATGAAGAGCGACAAGCCTACCTAAGAGATATGGGTGTCAAGGCGTTAAGGTAATTCAATTATGTGCCATGATGAGTTTTTATTTTTGATTGTCAATTATTCCACCATGATGAGTTTTTATCTTTTGATTGTCTATTATTCCAAGTTTTTAATATAATTAAAATCCAAAGAGATTTAGGCCGGCATGGTCTGTTTGCAGTTTTGGACTGCAGAAAGATCATTCATTTTCTTTCAGGTGTAATAATGTACTGCTAAAAAAATGTGTGTCCTAATAAATGAAAAGGTGGCTAATTTGCTAACTTCTGATATCTATGTACTCCATAGTCCATAGTATGTTTCTCGGGCTCGAACTTTAAGAGAGTATATACTCAAGTATCTTAGGGTTGAAGTAACCTTCCAAAGTAATTAGTAATATAATTAAATACCTAAAGCTCAGGTGACGTAATCCAAAACTGAAGCTGGAATTCTATGGTTGAAATTCTGGAATTATTACCTCCGCTGTTCTTTGTTGGGTACCTATTACAGATAGGTCATTCATTTTTCTTCGTGTGAATAATATCTTGCTGATTCCATGTGCAGGAGGTACTTTTTGTTGATAACATTCAGATCTTACCTCTACTGTGCTTCTGCGATCGACACTTCATTTACGTCGTGGATGAATGCTCGGCCTGAACTTGGCTATCTCTGTAAACACCTCAGAATTGACAAGTGACTCAGCGCTGCTTTGTGTATAGGTCATTCAAAGTTACTACTTGGCATGTTTTGGTAGTAATATTTGCTTGAAAGGTGAACAATGAAGATTTCTAAGATATCTCAAATAAAATTGATATGCTTGTTTGTAATTCTATTTCTATGTTGATCAAAATGGATTAGTGGTCGACAACTATATGACAGGATTTTTAACTGCGTCATTCACAACAATGTAAATAGTTTGGGGCAGAGTAATTTCTAGTCATTTGTAACTCGTAAGCTGCACATGTGTTATGTGTACGATTCACAAATGTGATTTTTCAAGCCGGGTAAAATCAGTTACTATATAATAAGGTAAATAAATTGAATCTAGCAATCATTTGTTCATAAATTGCCCTATTGCAGCTAGGTTGTGGAAAGCATCACACTTAGGTATAAGAACTGATTGGGGGACGTAAAACAATGGATTATGAACTGGATTTATTACCCAAAGTGATAACCAAACATCATGCACGTTAAGTTGTCGTTAAATATTTTGTTTTTTCTAAAATGTCCCATAAGGTGAGATGTGAAATAATGAGATAAATAGTTGATGGTTGCAATTTTTTTAGCAATTTGGTCTAAAGTGAGATTGAAGGGGAAATATTGTATCTGACTGTGTCACGATAACAAAGTGAAGTATTGAATAACATTGCAATGTGTCACGATAACTAAGTGAAGTATTGAATAACATTGCAATGAAGTACGGAGTGTCTAATACTCAAACGAGTAGAGATGTACTGTATATATATATCCCAATTAATTCTCTAAGCTTTCTTAAAAAATAGATATTCTTTAATAGCACGAATTCTTTAAAATAAAACCCGAAAACTTAACTCAGATTCTATACGTACATAAATTGTTAGACTTGATTACACTGATTGTTGACATGTAAGCATTTGAGAATAGGAGGTAGGATACCACACAGACACAGCACACCTGTGATATGAGTCTTATCCTTTCAGTCAGTCAATCGCTTGTGTGTGCCTACGAAAGAATCAATGGAGTGGGCGGCAAGTATGAGGGTGAGGGAATCATCGGCGATTTGCTGCTGTGCAACAACTGCTGTCCCTTATTGTATTCAACTGAAGCAGAAGCAGCATCACTTGTTGCGGGTGCCTTCTCCGTCCCTGTCTCCGTGTCGGAATTTGAATCGGAATGTCCAACAACGGCGGCGGATTAAGGTGTCGGCTTCTCTTTTAAAAAATGTAGGGGGATTATTATTCAAGGGCGGAGACCCCGGCGAGTCGACTCGGAAGCAGTATGCCGCTATTGTTGATCGTATAAATGACTTGGAGCCTCGTATGGCTTCCCTCTCCGACTCCCAGCTCAGGGACTACACTTCTCTCCTTCGTCAACGCGCTCTTTCCGGCGAAACACTCGATTCTCTACTTCCTGTATGTTACTTCGCACTACTTTATACTTTTCTTCTTCTTCTTCTTCTTCTTCTTCTACTTGCTGTTTTGTGCTGATTTTATTATTATAATAATAATAATAATTCCCGCAGGAATCCTTTGCCGTCGTTAGGGAGGCTTCCAACAGAGTTTTAGGCCTCCGCCCTTTTGATGTCCAACTCATTGGTATTCTATCTTTCTATCTCACTCTCTTTTGCTTTCTTCTTCTTCTTCTTCTTCTTCTTCACTCCATCAACTGTTACGTTTCCCAGGAGGCATCGTGCTCCATAAAGGTGAAATCGCCGAAATGCGCACCGGTGAAGGCAAAACCCTCGTTGCCATTTTGCCGGCCTATCTCAATGCCCTCACCTCTCAAGGCGTTCATGTTGTCACTGTCAATGATTATCTGGCCCGCCGTGATTGTGAATGGGTTGGTCAAGTCCCCCGCTTTCTCGGTCTCTCTGTTGGCCTCATTCAACGTACCTTTTCCTTTTCATAATTTCACTCCACCCTAACAACCCCATCCCTCAACTTTATCTCACATTCTCATCTTCCAAGTATTTCATTTCTGTTTCCCAGAAAACATGACAAGTCTAGTCAGGAGAGAAAATTATTCGTGTGACATCACCTATGTCACTAATAGTGAGCTTGGATTTGATTTTCTGAGAGATAACCTTGCCACAGTAAGTACTCATCTTCATCATCATCCTAAACAACTCCCTAGAGGCCTCCTTTTACTCAAAACCTACCATTATATGCTGCAGAGCATTGATGAGCTCGTTATGAGGAACTTCAATTTCTGCATCATTGACGAGGTTGATTCCATTCTTATCGACGAAGCAAGAACTCCTCTTATCATATCTGGACCTGCTGAGAAGCCAAGTGATCGCTACTACAAAGCTGCTAAAGTAGCCGCTGCCTTTGAGTCTGACATACACTACACGGTACGATTTTATGATTCCCAGCTTGCTTGTGTAACCTAGTCTTAGTCTGGAACACTGCAGTAGCCTTAGCTGTGACCTGCAGTATTTTGGGATTCAGCTAGATTTAACTTCTTCCGTGTTTGCTCTTTGCTTTCATGCCCACATCTATTCAGGTAGATGAGAAGCAGAAAACCATATTGCTTACAGAGCAAGGTTATCAGGATGCTGAAGAGATTCTTGGTGTTAACGATTTGTATGATCCACGTGAGCAATGGGCTTTATACATTTTGAATGCAATTAAGGCAAAAGAGCTCTTTTTGAAAGATGTCAACTACATTATTCGTGGGAAGGAGATTCTTATAGTGGATGAATTCACAGGTCGGGTTATGCAGGTAATTATGGGTTTTGTCTTCTTTGATTTAGTAGTGTGTAATTTTCCGTCCACATGTTTCTTTTTGTTTTTTTGATGATTCATTCTCTGATATGACAGCATAACTATCAAGTCACTGATTGGGTAATTAACCTGTTAGCCTCATGACATGGTTGTTAGTTGTTACTGGCCAGAATTCGTATTTTTTGTGCGATGGTATATGTGCATTATACTGGACTATATTATGATGGCCATTTTTTTTTTTTTTTTTTTTCCATTTACAGTGCACTTTTTACATTGTGGAGTAGCCAAATGGTCACGCATTTTCATTAATGTCGAGACATGGTATTTGTTGCGTAAACCTCCATAGGTGGGATGGAAGGGGAGCCTTTGGGTTATTTAGGTAACGATGTTGGTGTAACCCGGTGTGCACTGTAGTTATTCACCTCCCCTGAACTAGGAAAGAGAAGTATACCTTCCTGCCTTAACCGAATAGGGTGTTCCACTTAAATTTGAAAGCTGTGGTGGTTTTTCTTGCCTCCATCATTGATTTGCTTTGCCTTTTTTTTTGTTTTCATATCCTCCGTAATGTATTGCTCTTTTACAGTTTACACACTGATTATGTAAATGGCAGTGACATCTTGTCTAGTAATGTTTTATGCGAATACGTTATGAGTTATTCCCTTCTTTTCACTATGATCTTCATGTTTGATTTTTTGAGTTCGAAGTTTTAAAACTTTGAGTCTTTGACCTTAAATTTATTGGAAATTAGAAAGTATATTATGATACTAAAACATTTACATAAGTAATAAAAAAGTCTTTCATAAAGTTGTACTTTCAACAAAAAACAATACATAAATGTCAAAAAACACGGTCAAAGCATCTTCTTAGAGGTGTAAATCTTTTGGCAACTAAGAAACCCGAGGTTTGTACAAATACACAAGTTTGATGGGATGCTACTCGTGCTTCAGTAGATATAGTTCAGTAACACGCCGTGCATAGTTATTTGTTTGATAATTGGTGTCAGGGAAGGCGATGGAGTGATGGGCTTCACCAGGCCGTTGAAGCAAAAGAAGGTCTGCCTATACAAAATGAAACAATAACATTAGCTTCAATTAGCTACCAGAACTTCTTCCTTCAGGTTGCTGCTAGTATATTTGAGTTTTTTTAATTCATTGCTTCATGACTCCCGTTGTATCCACTCCCTCCTATTCAGCTAGATGTTTACTTTTGCTTTTGGTGCAACTTTTTAGGAGTGGCCATGTGCAAGAGGCCATGTATTACATGTTAAATCATGCCAAAATAGGAAAATGTAAACAACAATTGAATATGCCAAAAAAGGTAAAAATGTAAACTTCTAGTTGAATAGGAGGGAATATCATTTATGGTTTGAGATGAAACTCTGTGATAGATAAGTCAGCAGAACTTATAAGAGGCCTGTTCAGTGCAAATCTAATGACACTTTCTTTTTTGTATTTTTCTAATATTTAACAAATCTAGCGGAATGGCGATGAGTACAACATGAAAATAAATCCTTTATCTCCGCATTTCACAAAACGAATGTCATACTCCATTATGCCCTTTTCTCCTCATTTCTCAAAGTGATATTGTTTTCACGTTAGTTTCCAAAACTTTGTGGGATGACCGGCACAGCAGCTACTGAAAGTGCAGAATTTGAGAGCATTTACAAGCTTAAAGTCACTATTGTACCAACAAACAAGCCCATGATGAGAAAGGTCTGTGATTTATCCTTTCCTTTTTTTTTTTTTTGCTCTGCATTCATTATGACACTCCCCATGAAACTAAAAGAGTTACTAAAGTGCAACATTTCAAATTTTGAGTTCTTTCAAGTCTGCGAAGACTGTCCTTCCTATCCCCAGGAGATAATTATCAGCTTTTTAGTTTTACATAAAGACACAAAAGAACTGAAATTCCTTGTCTTGGTGTTAACTCTGTGAGCCACTTACTTTACTATTGCATGTTTTGATGTAATCATTTCATGCTCGTATCAAGTTGAGTCTCTTTATTCACTGAAGACAAGCCTTGCTACTTCGACCGGGATCATGTGCCTTCAATTCAGTGATGAGTGCTCAAACCCTGCTTCCTGAACACATGACCTGCTTCCTGAACACATGGCAGCCAGTCAATGAGTATAATTTTGTGACCTTGTGTGTCATCCGTGAGCTTTATATTTTAAAAGGTGTCGCTTGCTTTAATGCTAATTATTTTACTCCCTCCGTCATAGTGAACTCTTTACGTTTGCTTTGTACAAAGACCAAGATATGCAACTAATGTAAAAAGCTACCCCTTACTTTTTCCTCTATTTTTAAAGGCCCACTTGCACATGGGTTGTGTAAGGTCTTTATGGTAATGTTAGAAGGGAAAAATATGCTAAATAAAGAAACATAAAGAATTGACGGAGACACCCATAAGTAAAGAATTGACCGGGACAGAAGGAGTACATATTTAGGAGTCCTAGTCCCCCAATTCCCTTTTCAATGAGACCCAAGTTGTAAGTTTGTTTGGGTGGATCCTTGCCTTCGTCTCACATCTGCACTCCTATCTGTAGAGTTCAATTCATGCTAACGACTCTTACCTTTGCTGTCCTTTCAGGATGAATCTGATGTAGTTTTTAGGGCTACTACAGGAAAATGGCAGGCTGTAGTGGTAGAAATATCAAGAATGCACAAAACAGGCCGACCTGTGCTTGTGGGAACAACAAGTGTGGAACAGAGCGAGTTACTGTCTGAGCAGTTGACAAAAGTTGGCATACCACACGAGGTTGGATTTATAATCAATATTGATATTTTGCCAACTGTATCTTCGTCAGATTATTTTTTTTTTCTTCTGCTGAAAATAGCTGATTATTGTTCCAATTGAAGGTTCTGAATGCAAAACCAGAAAATGTTGAAAGAGAAGCAGAGATTGTGGCCCAAAGCGGTCGCCTTGGAGCTGTTACTCTTGCTACAAATATGGCTGGGCGCGGTACAGACATAATTCTCGGGGGTAATGCTGAATTTATGGCTAGGTTGAAGCTCCGTGAGATGCTTATGCCAAGGTACTGGCAGTAGAGCCATCTAGTTTGCTTCATTTCCCTTTCCATTATTAATGCTCCTGTAAAATCAGGCAAAATCCAGTATGCCACTGGGGTATTGAGTAATGACTAATGGTGATGACAGTTAAGGTTCTGGCTTTCCTGATTTTTCTCTTTTCGAGTTTGGTTAAGATGCACTATCACATAATAAGCTTAATCACTGAGTATCTTGAGATTGAGATGTCAATATATATTAGAACTTGATCTTGTTTGTTCTGAGCACGTTTATCTGGCACCAAAATCATTCAGAACGTGGGTGCTTTTGTTAACTTTTGTCCTCATAAAATCTTCGTATCGGCGCTTATTAGATCATGCTTTAATTCTGTAGGCTTGAATGATTCGTGCAGGATAGCTAGGCAAGGAGATGGAGGGTTTGTTTCTGTTAAGAAGCCTTCTCCCATGAAAACCTGGAAGGTTAGCTGATTATCCCCCTTGATATTGTTACTGATAAAGATTGTGTTGAAAGTTGAAACTGTGAATATATTTTCCATCACTTTATTTTGTCCTTCCTTCAGGTGAAAGAAAGTTTGTTTCCCTGCAAACTGTCCCTGGAAAAGACAAAATTGGTTGAGGAGGCAGTACAGCTAGCAGTTACAACTTGGGGACAAAGATCCTTAAGTGAGCTTGAGGCTGAAGAGAGACTGTCTTACTCCTGTGAAAAGGTGAAGAAATTGAAAGTGCTTAATATTTCTACTACAACAAACCCTTAGTCCCTAAATGACTTGGATCTAACATGATACATCATTCGAATCCGTTTAAACATGACATAAAATAAAGCTACATAATGTTGAAATATGAGCGAATTTAGTTTCCATGGTAATTGATGAAGACAAGGTAGATGAATTATATTTGATGCATTAATAAATGGTTTTTTCTACATGCATTATATTTGATGTATTAATAAATGGTTTTTTTCTACCTGCTACCCTTGTGTTTTTTCGAATTTTACGTGGTACTCCGCGTTTTTTTTATAAACATCACTGGTAGCCCTAAACTTAGTAATTAATTCTTAAAATATCCAAATTACAAAAAATTAATATTTCAAACAGCTAAATTTTTGTGAAGAAAATATGTTGTTTACAATTGAGTAAATTATTTTTATGTTAATGGTATGATAAATTATTGCCAAAAGATCAACAAAAAGTACATAAAATAAAGTTCAAGGAGACAGATTAGTGCATTTTGGGTATTTTGAGAGGTTTTAATTTAGGGGTACCTCCCAGTGATGTTCCCGATAAACGAGGGGTACCACGTAAAATTCGAAACCGAGGGTACCATGTAGATTACTTAGGAACATACATATAGACTAATAATGTATTAAATGTACCTTGTTTATGTTATTTAGATTCATTGTGGTGAGTTTTCTGTATAAGGAGGAGCTGATATGTGGTGTAGTGTGTGAAAGAGGTAGCCTGAACAATGATATAGTGTGGGTCTCTTCACCATGGTGATAGGTGATAGGTGATAGTCGCCGCAAAAAGTTGTATGAGAATTTATTTGACCCTTTGAGTGAGATGTGTGTTTGGGGTTTTAGGGTGGTTTATTACCCAGACGCGACACGTGTCGGCGTGTTGGGCACGAAATTCCTGAACTTGACTAGGGGTGGAAACGAGCCGAACTAAGCTCGGGTGGGCTCGGCTCGGCTCGAAATTTTGAGCTTGAGCCCGGGCTCGGTTCGAAGCTCGTCAAGCCTAAAAAATTGAAGCTCGAATTCGAATCGAGCTCATTTTGTCTTTATAATATTTTCACTTTTTCACTTTTTATATGTAAATAAATATAAATATTTTTAAATTACAAATAAGGTTATAAAATACTAAAAAAATATTATATTATAATATACTTATAAATGGCTCAATAACATATAATTTAAAATAAAATTAATATTAAAGTATAAAAATTATACAAAAAACTCATAAACGAGCTTCCGAGCCAAGCTGAGCTCGGCTCGTA
>JAOWBH010000004.1:472138-487892 GCA_028566215.1 Silene coronaria
GGAGTGGAGATGAGTAACTAGTGGTCTCTAATTAATACTCGCTTTATTTCGGTCATTTATTATCTATTTATTTTGGCATAAAATCAAAGAGACGATAAAAAAAAAAGATAAAAAAAAGATAAAATAATGATAAATTAAAAAGCTCTCTTACATTTTACTTGCTCACTTAACTTGTCCTCTTACCCACTTGTGTAAAACTTATCAAAAATAAAAATAGATAACAATTGACTGCGACAAAGAGATTACAAAACTGTGGATCAATTATGCATTTTTTTTCCATTTTGAAGTAAAGCTTTCTAAAAAAAAACTAATAAATTGTAGCATTTCGGGTCGTGTACTAAACAAAAAATTCAAAAAAATTTCTATCTATTCTAATATGGTTGATTAAATTTATTTTAAAACTATTTTTCAGTTTAAAGAAATGATGATACCACAGATAATAAAACAAGTACAATTCACGACTAATATTAAAATAAATACAAATGTCATGTAAATACGTAAAGAATTAAATAGACACTTTGTCTCACGATTAACAAATAAAAGTTTCTCAATGATGAGAGACTGTCTCTGTCGAAAAAAAATTGTTAGTTTATTGACTATGTACTGGATGAAATCTAATTATGAATAAGTTAGCATTATTTTCATTTCTTGAATTCTTATATTGTCTCATTTTTTTATCTTGTTAGGAAAATTACGAGATGATTATGACTCGATACACTTTTACCGAGATATTTTTCTAGAGTTTGACACTAATCTTAATTGGAGCCACACCCATGAGCAATAATTGTATTTTAAAAAATTGTGACATGTCTATACTCTATTCGTTTTCATCTGCCGGGGGGCCACCGCCCCTGCTACATGTTGAATCAAAGAAACTACATGGCCAAGGGGCTTCAAATTGTCTATTGAGAAAGGCCAATTATTGGATAAGCCTAAGCAATACAAAAGGCCGATTTGGACATATCCTATTTAGTACAACACTTAAATCGATCATTTTAATTTTAAGCCAATCTAGATTATTATCTGAAAGTGAGGTAATAATCTAGATTGGCTTAAAATTACATGTCATTAGATATTTGAAAGGCTCCATTAATTTGATTATTTTATAGTGCAACATCTGATTTAACCTTATCAATATATAGTCATATACAGATATTAATTGGGGCCAATGTGCATAATTGATATCAAGTCCAGTTTTTTAAATTGCAAATGTCATGACAAGTTATTAATAGCAACTCTGCATAAATTTTATATTTTCTATCACAAGCTTGGCCTAACCATTCTACCCTGTCCAGCTTGAAGGGGGTAAATATTGAGAATATGATTTTTTTTTTTTTTTTTGTATAAAGTTAGCTAGTTGACAAAACTAAAGTTAGTTATGTAAAGTAGTCAGTTAGTTAGTTATTAATTAGTTGATGGTTGTTATTAATACTCTATAAATACCAAACTTGCAATTAATTATCTTTACATCAAATAGAATTACAAAGTTTATTACATACAATTTTCTTATTACAAACTTACAATAATCTACAAATTACATACTAATGATGGATATCAAATAACTTTCACCATTTAACACGAAACCTTTTCATATAATCATTCTTTAACTTGGTATGTTCACCGATAATAAGAAATTTTACAGTTTCTTGTTTAAGTTCAGATTATTACTTATCAATGATAAATATCTTTTGTAGATAACAATACAAATATTTTCCGTCGTGATCTATTGATCTTTATATAAGATGCTGATTTTGTCTCGACTTTAAAAGAAAGAAGTTTCACTCTTTCTTGGTCACCGATAGCACAATGTTAAAGTATTCACCGGTTTTTTGAGCAATTCGTTCCTTAACACGTATTTCGAAGAATAGAAACAAGTCATCCATGATTGTATTGGTAAATGTAGTTTCAAGCAATGGTTCTGTCACTGCTCTTATGGTCTTGGCTACAAACTTCGCTCGAGTTTCGAGGTTTTGAGAGGTATCTATGCTCCAGTCAGTTGTAAATGCTTCAAGTTTGTTTAGAGCAAATGATCCTTCAGCTTCTACTAATTTTCTTACCTCCTCAATTGTTGGAGCATAAAAGGGCATATTGAATTTGTCCAGTTTTTCCTCCTCAATCATACCCTGGTAATAAATCAAGGGTTAAATTAAATTTATTTATATTGGATTTTCTTGAATCCGGCCACCCAAAATAAAAAGTAGGATAACATAAATGGGATGTAAGGAGTATTTTATTGGCTTCACAGAGACAATGAGTGTACCTTTAAAACCATGTCATGGAGGGTTGAACCAAGCAACGCGTGAATCGAGTCAGGGTTATCACTATTGAAACTACCTTGGAGTACCAAGACCATGCCACCACCCGAAACCATTTCCATTGAACGTAACTTTAAAAACAATGTGAAATCCTCCTTAAATTGTGCATAATATGCATTGTGTATCTCTTGAGGGCTTGAATCTGCTATGTATATGTTCCCTTTGTTTAGTGCTTCTCCATTTTCCGTCACCAATCCTCTTGGTACCTGTAATTATAAATGACAATTTAACGATGTCATCTTAGTCTAACGGCTAAGACTTCGACATTGTGGACATTAAGTCCGACATTCTAATTTCACTCGTCACCCCCTATATTGTACGAAGTACTAGCTTGTGACTCATTTGATATCAAAATTAAATAAATTAATACGAGTATAATTTAAATATATGCATCTTTTACAGCTTTTGTTGGTGTATTCAGTGACGGATCTTGGAGTGAATACTAAGGGGTGCCGAGGTTAAAACTATTGATTGCTTGCATTTTCTTGGGTACAAATTCCCATGTGAAAATTAACATTTAATCATTGAGTCAAGGGGCACCAGCTGATAATTTAACATTCCATTATGAAACACTATATATACCAGCGGGACCGAGCTCCCATCCGACATAACTAAGGCCCCATACCGGGTATATCTAATTAATATAATGCATCTTTTATGATGATATTAAGGTTTAGGCCAACTATACTTTGATGATGACTACAAAAGGGCTTTTGTTTACCTGAGAAAGGAAATGAAGACTATATGAGGAGTGAACAAAATGAAGAAAATTATCAGGAAAGACTCTTTCGTAAAATGACTTGGGTATTCCCGACACAAAACAAGGTCTAAAACTGCTTTCTTTAGCTTCCTGTAAACCCTGCTTGAAACTCGGGAGCAAGTTAAACAAGGTATTGAAATCGTTCCCTGGTAGATCGTTTAAGAACACTCCAAATTGAGGGCATTGAAGGTTTATAGCCCGACTAGCCTCGTCAATTACGTCAGTGATTCTTGAGACTACCAGCAAAGCATTTGGCCCAGAAGAACAACCCATATCGGCCATCATAAGGCATTTTGGCTTTAAGGTAACATAGACTTCCCTTATCCGTTCTTCTATTATCGAACCTGCCATTGTTGTTACTATTCTCTGTTACAAAGCAAAAACTCAAGATTTCAGGGTGCAATGTACTATATAAAGAGTCGGAGTAACATAAAACCGTTTTAACTGAGCACTATGTATGTACTATATAAAGAGTTAGAGTAACATAGCAAGGGAGACAAAGGAGTTATTGTAGACCTGAAACAGAGAGTTTCTTGCATAGCTGGTGTGACAAAACCCTTTCTTCATATGAAGAACTTTTTCAAGTTCAATTTCTTTTGCTTCTTTCCCTTCTCCCGCGTTTTCAAGGACTTGCATAGTCGGTGTGGCCAAACAGAGAGTTCCTTGCATAGCAGAGGAATAAGATTACTGCTACAAGGTACAAGATAGTTGTGTTAGTTGCAGTAATTTTTTTAAAATTAACGGCAATTTCCCACGTGTAATTTGTTGTAAAATTGACTCGAATCTACCTGACACGGGTCCCTCCAAGACGGAGGTAATATCGAAAGATTTACTACTTAGTACTCCGTACTTAAGAAAACCCGTTATATCGTTTTACACACTAAATCGAGTTAAAACATTACCTATATTGGCTATATATTCGACTTGCCCGTGAGATTGGTATTGTCTCTTGCCAAATGAAAAGAAAGAATGACTTAATTATATATATAGGACCAATCTTTACTATTCCTTTTACATTCTTAAAACATGCAACACAACATTTCAAACTATTTTTCAAAGAAAAGACCCTACATAATTGATGCAAAAACTTGTGAAAGTTCAGTATGTGAATGACAAAAAAAGCTATTATATTGGAAAATTAGAAAAATTAGTTATTATTATATTGGAAAATGATAAATACAGCCCTAATTAAGAAGTTATAAGAGGAAATAAATCCTTAATATTTGTATTAATTATGTTGAGTAATGTATAATTTAATTCATAATTCCTAAGTTAATACCACATTTAGAAGGTATTAAATGTTTAAATACAACCCTAAGGGCTGTATTTAACATTACCCTTTTTTTTTTACATAAAAAAAAACATTACCCTTTTTTTTATTTTTTTTAGAACTCAAACATGGAGGCGACGGTGAGGGTGGTGGATGGTGGCTGACAGATGGTGGTTGGATCAAAGTAAAAGAAATAGAGAGAGAGAATGAAATAAAGTATTAAATGAAATCAATAAAATAAAAAGAATATAATGGTCATTTACGTTCATAAACAAGTAAAAACCGTACATAAATGAACA
Source organism: Silene coronaria (assembly GCA_028566215.1). Lineage (NCBI taxonomy): Eukaryota > Viridiplantae > Streptophyta > Magnoliopsida > Caryophyllales > Caryophyllaceae > Silene > Silene coronaria. Next base: position 476,783 of record JAOWBH010000004.1, read on the forward strand.
CCACCCAAAAATAAATTATTACCAAATCGAACCAAATCCGAACCGAAATAATCGATAACCGTAGACATCAAAGATTAGAGTTAGCTTGTCCCAAAAACAATAAAAACCCTACTCACTTGCTCACTCTCTTTCAGTCTTCCTCACGCCTCTCCAACTGTAACTCTTTCACATTCAACATTTGGTGAGTATTTCGTTGCCTACTCCGATTTCCACTTGCTAAGTTTATTTTGTTTTGTTCTTTGATTTTGAGACGGTCTTGTGTAAAACGGTTTTACATAAACAAATTCATTCTACTGTAAATTTGCGAAAAACCGTCTTACACAAGTATTTGTAAAGTTTAATTATCCTAAACTCATATCCATATTTTGCAGGCGATTATTAACCGATAATGGCGATTTCGTCATCGACTGTGTTGAATCATGTCATAACACCTCCATTGTCATCTTCATCTTCTACCTTCTTCGCTCCGTCTCCTATCACTTCAAGGTCTCTTTTTCGTTTCAATTAATCGCTGATAGTTTGATTATGTTTTTGCAATGCTAATTGAAATTGAAATTGAAATCGAAATTGGAATTGAAATTGCAGAGTTCAGTTATTTCCGGTTATTCGCAGTAAGAGCTTTGCTGCTGGAGTGTGTAAATGCGTCGCAGTACCACAAGCTGAGCAGACTGGTATGCGTTTCTTATTCCGTCTTTCTAGTAATGAAATCCTATTCAGTTCCGAGTTTTTCGATTGAATTTGATTGATGTATTGTTTATGTAGCTCACACAACCAAGGTATCTTGTTATGAAATCCTATTCAGTTCCGAGTTTTTCGATTGAATTTGATCGTGACATTGTTTATGTAGCTCACACAACCAAGGTATCACGGAATGCAAACATGGCAAAGCTTCAAGCTGGTTATCTCTTTCCCGAGGTACTTCTTTCGCGGAGGATTCTCTTTAAATGCTTAAAGTTTAAAGTAATTTATCAAATAGTTTTCGCTACTTCTTATCTGGCTCTTTTAGGAAGATAATCGGTAGTCGATTTACAGTATGAAATATGTATTGTGACGTACATAAGGTGTCCTGGACAAATTTAAATGGTACTCCTTTTTCCCACTTTTTGTGTTCGGAATTCGTTGTCTCCTTTCTAAATTTGGTGGTGCACTTGGATTGGATGGAAACATTATATTTTTGATGATGCCTTCTCATTCCAATTTTGCAACAAGAATTCCAGCTCTAGTTTATGAAGGCTATTATATTTGTGGAGCCATATTGTTTGTAACATCAGAAGTTCTGTTTTCTTCTTTGCGTAGATGAGATTACCCACCCACGATAGTTTAAGAGCATAATTATCCGTCACTCACTTTGTGTATGGGAGTCACTCAAGGGTGTCTTTTTGTATATGAGCGACACCCACAGTGTGGTATTATAGCCGTCCCCCCGTACATTCAAAAAAAGTGAATCATTACAATGCTGTAATATGCTTATTTGTTTTCTTTTATGTCAATTTGTCCCTGACTATCTCACAACTCCATTTTTTATTTAGATCAATAGAAGGAAAGTGATCCACTTGCAGAAATATCCGGATGCTAAAGTCATTAGCCTTGGTATTGGTGACACTACTGAGCCCATTCCTGAAGTTATCACATCAGCTATGGCCAAGGTGTGCTTTCTGTAGTTACACCTCTTTCACAGCAAAATAGCCGGCTACATGTATTTGTAGGTTCTTTTTTATTTCTAATGTGAAAGGGCTATTATATGGTACCATTTTGTCGTTCTTAGGAATGCTTTACTCTGTTGCTCTTATGAATTTTGTCAATCGTTAAGTTTAGTTTGCAGTGCTTAATTTTTTCTTGGAGGAGTATCAATTAACTATCTTCTTCTCATTCGTGATCATCGGTCTGTGCGCATATGCAGAGAGCACAGAGTTTATCAACTCTAGAAGGTTATAGTGGTTATGGTGCTGAGCAAGGTGAAAAGGTAAGTGGATGTGTGCCTTTCTCTCTCTTTCTATTACTTTTTAGGTGTCTGATTTTTTTATTCCTATTCATGATGGCCTGTTACTTAATAATGCATTAAGCGCGTAGAGTTACGATATGTTGAATCTGGCTGCTTCTGCTTCTATGCGTAGTGGTTGTCTTCCAAGATTGTAATTATAACATAAAACTTACAAGATGGATAGAAGAGGTGAAAGGATGGGACTATGGGAGAAAATAGAGCACATATTCCCTCGATTGCTCCTGTTGACAGGAATTTCCCCATTTTCCTGTTGTTGTCTCGCTGGAACTTCATCATTTCTTAATATAACAGCTTTTTGTATATTAAATGTCTCTTTTAAGCTTACCGATCTCATGAACACATGTGTAACCTTCATTTTGTCCCATATGACCTAAAATTAACCCAATTATCCAAGACATCTATCATTTTCAACTCCAACCACGATTCATGATATTACCTATAGCCACTATCAACCATGGCCCGACACCACCATTGCCACAGTACCACCCAAACCAACCGCTTTTGTCGTTATCTCCAATTTGATTGACACCACGCTACCATAGTTGACCAAATGATCCCCTTACTAATGCAACCCGCTCTGCACTACCCACCCCCCACCCACCCATCCACCCACCTCCACACACACACACACGTGTGGACGCTAGAAAAATCATCAGCGTGCTCAACCCTTCCTCTCTCTGTATTGAATTTCACCATACAAAATAACAACCCTCACCTTTTGGATGTGGTGCACATGTGGAAAGTTGCAAGGTGGAGATGGTGATGGGAGTAAGGGGTGGATGGGGCTGATCGAGGGAGGCTATGTTCGTCAAACTTCAGGTTTGGGTGAGGGGACAGGTATTGGGAGGGCAGAGACAGGAATATGTTATTATGTGGGGGTCAGAGAACGCTAAAGGCGGCCCGAACGCGTGGTGATCTTGATGGCCCCTTCTTTCGATCTCATCACTAGTGATTAAGCTCTTTCATGCTCTTATCTTTTTAGGAAAATGTTATTGATGCAATCTTTTGTTGGATTTTGTTTTTCAACCTACCATTGCATATAATTTATTCATGAATCGAAATGGATTATTTATGCAGAAACTAAGAGCTGCAATTGCTTCTACATATTATGGAAGCCTCGGCATTGAAGATAGTGATATATTTGTTTCAGATGGTGCCAAGTGTGACATTGCTCGACTTCAGGTTTGTTCTAGTTATCCAGTTTGGTGGTTATAATATGTAAACATGTGATTAATGATTCGTTATTATATCATGATAATATGCTTGGTTGACTTCAGTAGCCATTGTTTCAGTTGTATTCCTGGGTCTGATTCACACTGAACTAAAGCAGGCATCTTTCTAACTATTTCCTATTTGTTTTCGATATATATTTTTGATGGCCAAAAGACCCAGATGAGTTAAATGATTTTGAAATTGTAACTCTCAAAAGTATAATATGTTAACATTTGATCATAATGATGATGGTTTTTTTTGTCTTAAGGGTACCCAACATTTAGGCCACTTTGCATGCATGTACTTAACATTTTTTATTTGCCCAAAGGTACCTAAAGTTTATATATCACCAACTAACGTTTTTCGTTAAAAAAAGGTCAAATTTCCATCTTGACTTGACAATAACCATGATTTTTTTCCCTTCGAATCGTATAATTGCAATTAACAATCATTGACTTCATTGTATATTTATCATTCACTGGTTTTCACACTACCCTCTTCATCTGATCTCCTTAGTCGCAACCCCGAACTACTCTTTTCCATAACATACTCAATGACCCTTTCTAGTTTCTGCCGCCTCCATTAACTTTGGAAATTGCCATCAGAATGTCAGATTGTCAGATATGGGACGTTGTCATGAGGCAAAGATAGAGAGGGGGAGAATAAAAGTGATAGAAGGTGGAGGAGTTTGGGGAGGAGGATAAATAAAGGAGAATGAGGGTTAATGATGTTGAAGTGAAGTGGAATAAGGTGATTAAGAGGAGGTTGCAAATAGATAATTAAGATGAGGAAGGAGATAAGGTAGTCGGAATGGGAGATAGAGCGGAGAGAGAAGGTGGTGAAGTGGGGCCGGGGGTGTAAATATACTAAACGTGAGTAGAGATGAGATAAATGGGTTAAATTATATGATTAGTGGTTTTTAAGAAAGGGATTAAGGAGAGTAGAAACAAATTCGGGTTTTCCGTCTAGTCAAGCCTTGAAGTTGACTTTTTTTGAGGAAAATTGTCTGCTGGTACTTCTTAGCAAGTGAATTATAAAGTTTTGGTACCTTATGGCAAAAAAATCAATGTTAGGTACCTGCGTGGCCTAAATGTTAGGTACCTTCTCACAAAAAACCCTAATGATTCATGATAATATACTTGGTCCATTAGTAAATTATCCTGGGTGGCCTTTGTTTCAGTGGTATTCCTGGGTCTGATTCACATTACAGGCCTCTTTCTTACTATTTCCTGACTGTTTTAGATGGATAAATTTGATGCCCAGAAGACTGAAATGAGATGATTATGTTGCTGGTATCAGTGAAAGTACTGGCTTTGTGATCGTTAGTTTGAATTGGAGGATAACTTTTCCCCCTCTGCTTTTCCGCTTCATCATAACATTATATTTATTTCAAACAAAAACATCACTCCCTGTATCTATGGATAAGGTTCCCACTTATCTTTTCAGGTTTCTCACAAAAATTCACACTTTGCATTGTTTCTTTTTTCGTTACTGTGATTTGTAACCCCTCATGTTTCTCATCTTGCATTTTCCTGTAGTAATTCTTGCCCTCTTAAATTGCTACGCCATGGGTTTTTGGACCTTATTGTGTGACAAAGGGAGTATAAACATATTTGTTATAGCCTAGATAGTTCATAAAAATAGCCTTTTATAATGGTATTGAGTGAAGGTGATGTCAATTTTTGGTAATGAGCTTGTGGGTTCAAATCCCGCTTATTAGTTTCTTATAATTTTTGGGGTAATATTGTTTTGCTCTTTCTACTTTTCCCGAACCAAAAATTACTATTTCTGCCCCTCCAAGCTTGATTTTCCTGATCCACGATTGATTAAAGGGGTTTCTAGACACATTGTTGTGGGGCCATTGGCACATTGGAGGATATATGAGCAAAGCTTTTCAATTATCTGGACAGAGTTTATTCTATTTCCCCATCTGATTGTGAGGTTAAAGACTTATGCTCATATAGTCAGGTTTTGAGATTTGTGCAAGGGTTTTACGATTAAGAAAACACGTTCTCTCAAATCACACGATAACAGACTAATTAACTTTGTGCTTAAATCTAATTACGTGGACAGTTTACTTTTTGAAACCTCAATGCTCTGACATTATCCTTATGGCCAGTTGACCACAATGTCCTCTACATGGTCAACCAGCTTATACATTGTCAAACTTTCTCATACAAGTTTTAACGGGTACTTCTGTAACTGTAAACACACTCTGATGCTCTTCCTTGATTGTAGATGCTTTTCGGATCAGATGTCTCAATGGCTGTGCAAGATCCCTCTTACCCGGTATGCTATTTGTTTTTATGTAATCTGTTACCCTTGCTTTTTCTGGCTTTTCTGTTTTTTTTTTTTACTGTGCTCTGGTTGAGGGCTCTTCTCTTTCAGCAAGGGTGTTACATTTATCTGTGATTATATATGTTATTGACTTTGTATAGTACTCGTGTCTTCTTGCGCCTTCGTGCAGCTGCTGCAGCAAGTATAACAATGACATGCACTGTTTACGTCAGGATGTTGGTGTGTTTGATATTTTAACTTGTAAAAAGCGGAAAATGTGCAAGAAAAGTTAATCTTTGATGACTGTGCGTTTAAAGAGCTCGTGTCAGCGACTTTTTTTATGGAATACGGCAACGTTCTGTTTGTGCATTGAGACATAGTTCACCATAGCACATCAACGTTGCCGTCTAAAGATTTCCTTTTTAGACGGGCAAACGTATGGGGGTTAGGCTGTACTTGTTGGATCCTTAATTCCAGCGACTATCTTTTAGAGTTTCTTTTTCTTCTTCCCACCTTTTCTTTTTTCTCCTTTTTATATGTTTCTTGGTTGCTCTTGACCAAGTAGAAATATCTTCGCTAGGATTACAATAAATCCATTAATAGTCTCTCTAATTTTCTCCTTGGTACCCCGTCCTCATTTTATTATTCTAACTCCCGAGTCAAAATCAATTAGCACCACTCCTTCCACCTGGCTCCCTATATCCCCCTCTATCATTAATTGCTGTCACTGTTGGACTCCACCACCGCTCCCTTTTCCACTTCCAGCCTCTTTTATTTTTCATATTTTCCTCTCCCGTTCTTCTCAGAAGCCTATGTCCCCTTCTTAATTTGTCTAAATCCGCTCCTTGCCATGCTATCCAATCACTATCCCCGGTCCTCCTCCTCTGACCTTCATCTCCTTTCAAGTAGATCTTTCTCTTCTGGCCAACATCTTCTTTTAAGTTTCTCTCCTTTGACGTCTCATACACGATACCGTTCACCTTGACCACACAGACCACCGACTCGCTGAGCCTTTGGTGGTCTCTTTCCTCAGCATATCTGCCACTTGATGTTGGTGGTAAGTTCTATTAACAGGTATGCTGTTTTAGTGGACCTAGTTTTGTGGATCGCATTGTGGTTGCCTAGGTTGTAGGTAGGTGATGGGTAGGGGGCTGGTGAAGGAGGAGAGATACAGAATGAAGGAGTGGCTAGTGTGGGAGGAGAATGAAGTGTAGATTTGTGCAGAAGGAGAGATATAAAAAGGAGTGTATAGGATTAAATAGGATGGAAAAAAAAGAAAGGAAAGAGAGACTGAGGGTTATATGGGAATGTATTAATCCTTTGTCAGTTACTAAGTCCTTTTATCTATCACCTTAGGCGCGCGTATCTTGTTCATAAGGCGCAACGCGCAACAAGTGATGTGCTGTACTTTGCAATTTCCATGTTTATACTTCAAAATGTTATTGTTGCAGGATGTTTTGTATTGATAGTAAAATTTTGTTTTGGAAAAGGGTGTGGCCTCACTTCACATTTTGGGCATCATTGCCTTTGGTACACCTCAAGCCTTTTAGATCTAAGAGTTAATCATTTGGCTATTTTGGAAATCAGAATGCATAAAGCAAAACAAATGTCAAGTACTGAAGGATGCCCCCATTTCTATGAACTACTTAATAGTTTTCATCCGTATGTTAGGGATTCCATCAAAAACACTGGAAAGAACACTTACTCCTGTACTGTCAATTGTGCCTCCACCATTGTTACTATAGACTTGTCTGCCTTGACCATCTGGCTTCCTCACTTCTCAAAATACAAAATTATACCAATTCTTCGGCCGCCATGAGTACATGATACCAGATTGAATGCAAGGGGAGAGACGAGCTTTTTTATGTTGGCGGCATTGCTTTACTCTTTGGTAGTAGAATTAAAAGAATTTTTTTTAAAAAGCATCAAAGTAAAGAGAGTACTACAATTACATTACTTGAACCCACTTTTGAGAAGTTAGTCCATATGGAAAATGTCACGTGTTTGCTGATTTCTTTGAAAACACATGGTTGATTTCTATATTAGGAAATAATTCATTTTCAGCTTTTAATTATTATGGATGATTCAGTTGTCTGAGCAGGAGTGCTGGTGTTAGCATGTCAGTGTGAAATCACTTTATGCATGCAGTTGTATAGAGTAAAATTGTAGAGATTTAAAGTGTTTGTTGAAATTTTATCAGGCTTACGTAGATTCAAGTGTCATCATGGGGCAGACAGGACTTTTCGAAAAGGGTGCTGAGAAGTATGGTAAAATAGAGTACATGAGGTGTAACCCTGAGAATGGCTTCTTTCCAGATCTGTCTGCTGTTGGCAAGACTGATATTATTTTCTTCTGTTCCCCTAACAACCCCACTGGTGCTTCTGCAACTAGAGAACAACTAACACAGCTGGTTCAATTTGCAAAGGACAACGGCTCAATCATTGTTTACGACTCTGCCTACGCAATGTATATATCTGATGACAGCCCGCGCTCAATTTTTGAAATTCCTGGTGCAAAAGAGGTAAGGCCCACATTACTACCGTACTAATTCCTCCAGTCAATTGGTTCTTTACATTTGGTATCGTATTGTTAAAAGAGTCTTTTCCATTCCATCCTACTAAAGTATATGCTATTTTAGTGCGGCTAGTATGGAAGGTTCTCCCTTAGTCCCTTTCATTTGACTAAATATATAAATGGGTCAATTATTTTGGGATGGGCCAACAAAGAAATGGGGACAATATAAATGGGATGAAGGGTGTAAATTTAACAAACTACAGCTACTTGCCTGTTCAGCTTCTCACTGCCTTTCCATTTCAGGCCCGTGATTTTACAATCATTGCAAACTTGAACCATTTTTGCATATGGTCTTTCCTTTGGTCATTGACCTAATCATTTTTACATTCATAGTTTGCACTGATACTGGGTCTGGTTTTTATTAAACCCTGATGTTCCTACATCTGATTGTAGTGATGCTGTTGAGTGAGGTGTAATTTACGTTGTTTCATTATCAGGCAGCTTCCTGCTATACAACGCTTAACATGTTCAGCTGTATTATAGGTTGCTATTGAGACAGCATCATTCTCCAAGTATGCTGGATTCACTGGTGTACGCCTTGGTTGGACTGTGGTGCCAAAGGACCTTTTGTTTTCAGATGGATTCCCTGTTGCAAAGGACTTCAATCGCATTGTTTGTACTTGCTTTAATGGAGCATCTAACGTATCCCAAGCAGGTGGTCTCGCTTGCCTTTCCCCAGAGGGCCTTCAGGTCAGTTTATTTTGTTATGGACAATGATTGTTGTGTTGGTATCGTTACACTGTAGTAGTTACTCATGCTCTTTCTCAACTGATCCCTGGCCAGTACTCTGTCCGTATTCAATGCCTTTTTTTTTGCTTTCTAGTGGAGGATTCATAAACTCTATACTTTTCAGTCTAAAGCTGCATGCTCATTAGTGATCACTCAGAACTTGTAAGGGTATATGATCGATTAATACATTAGTTTTAAGTTCATAGATATGGTTGAAAGAGAAAACAATAAGATTTTGTCCACATTCCAGCAGAGATGGTTCGCCAAAATTTGAATCTTTCGTGGAATAAGATGACGAGGATAGACCACGTGTAGCTAATCTCATTTCTGAACAAGTGCTCTTTTATGTGTATACACTTGTTAAAGTGGCCAATTGATTATTTCAATGTACTGCAGGCTATGAAGGAAGTAGTTGGTTTCTACAAAGAAAACACGGACATAATAGTGGATACATTCAAGTCCCTCGGATTTAATGTCTACGGAGGGACAAATGCACCATATGTGTGGGTGCATTTCCCTGGCAAGAGTTCGTGGGACGTTTTCAGTGAGATCCTTGAGAAGACTCATATAGTTACCACACCTGGTAGTGGCTTTGGACCGGGTGGTGAAGGTTTTGTTAGAGTTAGCGCATTTGGTCACCGAGAAAATGTTTTGGAAGCTTGCCGCAGATTCAAGCAGTTGTACAAGTGATTCCATTTGAAGCCTTGTCAGACATGTTCATTTCATTTTCCTGATAATCACATCAATAATGATGTGATTTTTTTTCAAGTAGTTTATTTGAGGATAATTTTTTTTTTTTTTTTTTGGCGAGGATAATGCGCGCATATATGAACTCTTTTTTAAATTTTAGTCATAATTTTAGAGACTTGATTTTTTTTTTATTCGAACCCTTTGATTATCAACCCCTGAGAAAATCGATGCCATGACTTCATTTTGACGCTGCAGTTACTGGTAAAACTTCGGTGGTCACATTTGGCTTCGAGTTTGCGGTTTATGTCATTAAAATCTTTTTTGGATATGCCTCTGTTTATGGCTGGTTACATATGCTTTTTGAGATTAAAATGCCCGAAACTCGAATAAATTACGAGTTAGTTAAACACTTGATCATAATCATCAATATAAAGCTTTAATGTTTTATTAGTATACCACAATTCCCCTTTTGCAAACCCTAAATAAATGTCTAGTCCAGATAGTAAAAAATGATTCTATATGGACAATGAGTTTTTCATTGTGTTTTTATCGTTCATATTATCTTCGGTGTACACTAGGTAAATCTCTGAATACTCATGGGTGCTGATTTTCGCAGTAGAAATTTTACTCATTATATTACACCGTTGACTGTTATACTCTTCATTTCCCTTTCAATTCACCCGGTTATCGCAATGAAAGGCATAAATTAGCATAAAGTCCTAACAATAAACCGTCTTACAATGTAAGACCGTCACATAAAACATCGAATTTACTAAAATTAATTTCGATAACCAATAATTAGAGAAAAAAAACTTTCATGCAAATTTGATGACGATAAATTTAGAAATCATATCACATTGGGAGTAGTTTGTGGGACGTTTTCAGGGATCGAAGACTCATATAGTTACCACACCTGGTAGTGGCTTTGGACCAAGCAGTTGTACAAGTGATTAGGGGTGTTCATTGGTCCAGGATCGGATCGGACATGATCATATTAGACCAAATTCTCTGGGCCAAAGACCAACCAAGAATAAATATATTGGTCCGGGACCAAAATAATGGGTGGACCGGACCAAATGGACCAAAGTAAACCAAATATAATTGTCATCGACATTATTTAGCATAAAAAATTTAGAATTTTAAAAAGTTCGCAACGATCAAAATAAGTAACATTATCTTCTTACTAGATTTAGGTACATAATTACCCATCTTATTATACGTGTTAACAATGTCTAAAATAAAATAAAAAATATTACAATTTTAAAGGTTCTTTTCTTATAAGTTCGGTCAATGGTCCGGTCCGCGGTCCATTTGATTTGGTCCAGGACCGGACCGAAGACCAAAGTAGAGTAGAAAGGTGGACCGTGAACCTGACCAAATAAATTACGGTCCAGTCTGATCCGGACCAAATGGTCCGGTCCGGTCCGATCCGGTCCGATCCAGTCTGATTTTTGGTGTGCACCACTGAGTAAATAATGCGACTTTTCACCTTTTTTTTATCACAAAATCTCATTTGTGACGGAAGGTATCCATCACAAGCTTGTGACGGATACCATTTCCTCTCACAAAATACTCATTTAGGGGTGAGTGGGAAGCACATGGGGGGTGTCCCACCTTGTCCCCTCT
>JAOWBH010000004.1:546244-560052 GCA_028566215.1 Silene coronaria
TTCCATCTTGAAACTCGTGCCAAGCCTTGGTTCTCCGTCTTGCCGACTCCGCGGTGTCTCATATTAGTCTTTTTCCAATTGAATGCATACATTCTGCATTTAAACACCAAACGACGGAAGTATCGACATTTTTGTAATAACGGCATGTAAATAGCAATTAAACCTACAAAACCGTCACAAAAAATAGTAAAGAGAAGGCGTAAAATATGTATAAAATTATGACTTATCACTATCCTTATCCGTAATAATTTTTCTTAAAAGTTTCATTTGAATAGCTTTATTAGCTGCTTCGGAAGGTTTAATTCCTAATCCACCAACCGACTTTGGTAAACAAACTTTATGCCAACCAATCAAATTAGGGGAACGCTGTGTATGATTCTTATTCCAAAGAAAGTCTCTATTAATTTTATCTAATTTATTATGGATCGATGAATGAAGGAGGAAGCTTTGCATCTGAAAAGTTCCCTTCGCAGCTAAATTAGCATTGACAAGAACTAGTCTACCTTCTTGCGATAATGAATTCGCTTTCCATTTTGATAACTGAGTGCAAGAAGATTGAATAATGCTCTCGAAAGTACTTTTAGTTACTTTGCTGTCAATTATAGGACATCCCAAATGCTTACCCAAATGAGTTTCCTCGTTCATTGAAGAATGCCTCTAAAGGATTCACGAAGAGAACAGTCAATATTTCTAGTGCATTGAAAAGTGGATTTGTCAAATTAACAAACTGTCCTGAAATCGTGCAAAATTTATCTAAAATAAACTTAATGGCTCTACAACACTGGTTAGAGGCTATAACGAAAATGATAATGTCATCCGCAAAAGGGAGAAAATGAATTTTCTCCAACCCCAATCCAATTCTAATACCAATATCGCTAGAGCTAAGGTCACTATTTTTTTTGTAGAGATCTTGCTAAAATCTCGACACACATAATAAATATATACGGCAAAAGTGGGTCTCCCTGTCGAATAACTCGAGTGGGTCTAAAAACGTCTCCCGGTGTTCCATTTACTAACACTGAGTAAGAAACAATCTTAATTATAAATAGTCAAAAATAAATTTTGTTGTTTAGATATCTGACAAATTCTCCAAACACATTACATATAAAAGGAGATACCTGATGTTTTGTGTACCATCATTCAGCGTTTGCATCCGTCGTATAGAATATATTATTAGATGTTGCAGGTTAATCTAATTCGCAAATCTCATAAAGGTCCGTCAGTTACCACGAGTTCATTTTGGGGAACTAAACCACGTTTCCGACTATAGCGTTTTATATTAACCAAAAACCGGTGTTACGTGCAATAACAAAAATAAGTCACTACATAATACAACTATGTATACAGGTGATATAGTTATACCAAACGCAACAGCTTTTATGTTAAAAAAAAAAAAGAGCTAATATATCATCAATAATTAAATCAACCTGAAGTTTTGTTTGCTCCAATTTTTAACGTTATTGGACCTTTGACTTTTATTACCAAACCATGGCAACGTAAGCCAATGTGGGACATACAACATGTATATTGTTAAAGATGATTCTAATGGCAGCCAATTTGTTGTTCAGCGAATTGTTAGGACATACATGTATATTGTTAAAGATGATCTTAATGGGAGCCAACTAGTTCTTTTATTAGTATAAAGTAAAATAAATTTAAAACAACAAATTGCTAAATATTTTATTTGTGACATTATATGAGAATGACCTCGCATACTTCATACGGAATATTAAACATTAGCAACATGCAATTTTTTACAAAAAATTGAGAACAATTTATAATTTGAAATCATTTGCGTTGTTATAGAGAAATATTTTCATTAAAATACATACTAAAAAATAAAAATCTTATATATACCATGCATGTATTCCTCTGTTTTATACTAGTTTAATTAGTCAATAGCATCAATTGTTGATCCAAGTAGGGGAGAATTTGTTCCTCTTTATTTTCTAAACAAAGGTAATTAGGGTTCTAGAGAGTTTTTTCCCAATTATTTGATAGCTTATTTTTAAGATAAAATTGTACGACCAGATACGATTATTTTAGCTTTATTATTCCTAAGGAATAAATATTGTCGCTAATTATTGTTTTTGGTACAGCTTCTTATCAATCCATTGGCTTTTGGCCTAAATAACTTAACAGGACAATCTGCCGACCGAATTTGTGGTATAAAGTAAGCATTGCAAAATAACCTTTCATCCAAAGAGCTAGTATAAATTATGGATGTAAAACATGCAAAAGGCAGATAATGAGACTATATGATGGTATTAAGATTTTTCTTCGAAAATAATCCCCAAAACCTTTTACAATATTTTGGGTCCCTGAGATGCTAAAGAAGATTTCTGGATATATCAACACTAACGAAGTATAAAGTAAGATTCCCATGAGAAACTATGCAGCAAAAAGGCGTCCAAAACACGCTATCCTCTGCCAGCCAAAACTTGTTGCTGTTAACTCCGGCTTCTTCGGGTTTGAAATTGGAAGGGTTTTTTTTCTCTCTTCTATACTGATCTCTGAAAGAATTAAAATTTACAGGAAAAAAAAAAGAAAAATAATACTTGTCTAATCGTCTTCTTCTGTTAACAGTGCAAAGGAGAAAGGTCTGAATTTGTAGCCTTCGCCATGATAGAACTTGTTCTGAAATTCCACCCAGTGTAGCCTCAGTGCATGCAAAAATGCGCTAAGACTCTCCATGGAAAGTAGTATAAAAGCGGTTGCAAAAATAAAGAACGTCAGGCCGACCAATCGAATAAGAAGATTGTCATACCTGCACATAAAAGTTGTAACCATTACTGCATATCCAGATGTCAGAGCAACATGGTTCAAATTAGGGATGGCCTGCTGATAGAGCTGAAAAACTGGTCAATTTGGATTGGTAACAAGTTGGGTCACTTCGGAAATATTATACACTGGATCCAGGTTGATCGGATAGTCATTGGGTCAACTCAGATTGACCGGTTATAGATTGAATCATTTAAGATTGGGTGGTTATTGATAGGATTGGGTCAGTATTGGATTTTGGGTCATTCTGGGTTTTATTCCAAGTATCACATTAGCATCTTTACCAAGTCTAATCTTGCATCAATTGGTTTATAGAACTTACCCCCAGGATAAAATCAGGAGCTTTTCATAGAAAACAGTTGAGAGTTCTGAGTGAGCCAAGCTGTCATAACAGGAGAAGATCAAGGGTAAATACCAAAAAAGTATGATTCAAAGAACTTAAAAGCAATGAACGGAATCTGTTTGTAAGAAAAGTATACCTTAAAGCCCAAAGCCGTAGATATGAAGCAGTGTTAGAAACAGCACCCAGAACAAACTCTATGGAGTGAATTAACTGGTGCACAAAAATCTCACTGAAATTGAAATCCTCTTGATGCTGACGAGCAGAGCCAGGTTCCGAATCAAGATCCATTTCAGAGTTACGGAGCATCCCATATGTACGACCTTGGAATCTCTGGTCAAAGAAAGGATGATGCAAAAGCATCAAGCAAGGCAAAAATTTGATACAACAGATGATCACTCGAGCCATTTCAGTAAGACAAGGTAAGCAGCCAATCAGGTCACAACGAGAAAAACGAAATCACTTGCAGCAAGAAATGTAACATTGTGCTAAGAATTAATTTTTCTTTTGCAGATATATAAGTGGTTTCACTCCCTATAAGAGATTGAAAGAAAAGACTAGCCAGTATAAAAAAATCAATTATAGAAGCTTGAAAGAAAAGCTGGCTAGTATTCATTACAAATTATCTGAATAATAATGTACACCTTGTGAGACGGTAATTGCATTTTTGCAAAAACATATGCCAAACTTGAATCCAAAACTTAAGTCATGTATAGCTTAGAAATTTGCAAAATCAAAGAGGTTTTTAAACCTGGGTGATGAATGGTATGATGGGGTGTATATTGTTCAGAAAGGCTATGAGTGGCTTCAAACAGATCACCCCAAGGTTAACTGGTTGCCTGTGATCTGGAATAGATTGAATCTACCTAAGCATTCTTCCATATTTTGGTTATACAAGTTACAAAGGCTTTCTACCAGGGACAGATTATTCAACCCCACCTTGGATACTTCTTGTCTGCTTTGTCAACAGGCTGATGAAACTGGGGAACATCTGTTTTTTCAATGTGGAATTGTGGATTCAGTGAACAGTGCTTTTTTGGTTCAGAATTGGGTGGGTATCACTTTACAAGGGGAGGAGGTTGTTAGATGGTGCACTAACTAGAGATGCAGATCATTATTGAAAAAGCAAACTGTGATAGCTGATTTGGTTAGTCTTATATATCATAGTATTTGGCAAGCACGCAACAAATGCAGAATGGAGGGTGTTGTACCACATCCAAATCATGTCCTTTGAAGCATCAAGGAAATGATCCTATCCAAACTTAGGAGCAAGCTTAATTGTGTCCAACATAGAATCTATTGTAATTGGCTTAAATGTTTTAGGGGTTCATTAAGGTAGGGAAAGTCTGAAATATGTCTTGTTAGGATGATGATCCTAGTTGTATGGTGATGTAACTTCTCTTGATGATCAATATATTTTCACATTTCACCTAAGTCATCCTGCATAGCATTTTATGCCAATATGCCAGATATTGGGCAGGATGGGATTCATATTAAAATGGCACATAGAAACCTCAAGTCATTCATCTTGGTGAACAGAAATCAAAACCAAAGAACATAAAGTACCAGCTTGTTTCTTTGCTTGGCCTATAGCAAAAAGGAAAACTTTCAAGTAACGAAAGACGTGTAAGGGTGGAAGTTATAATTTGGCTAGTCAGTGTAAATCATGTGGTGATGATGAAGGATGCATCGATCATTTTTGGTGTTTTGCTCTTGGATGATGTCAATGTAGCACTTACCCGAATCTCTTTTCAGCATGTATGGGGTTCAACACCGGAAGTCAAAAGGCTAAGGACGTTCTTTTTTGCGTGGAAGGGAAGGATGAAAAAGAGTATTCTGAACTCTAGTAGACAGTTCCCTTGTCCATTGGCAGTGTACTTAGAACAAAAGGAATCAGCATATTGCTTCTACAGGTCAACAACGTCAAATTCATTTTTGTGTTTATAGTATAGTTGTAGTCAAGTGCTCCACTCTCAACGAAACTTGTCTTTTCCTCTCTTTTTAGACAAGATTACTCATGATAGCATGAGAGATTAATCCTCTCCCGCTCTTCTTTGGAATATGGGTAACACCCCATGGTATCTTTTTATACATGGGCGTCACCTCTTGGTGTCCTCCTAATCAATATACCCTATAAATAAAAGTACAAAACTGACTATCAGATAAACGTCTATTTATTGTACCTCAGAATGAAGCTTTTTCAAAATAAATGGCTTTGGGAAGAGCATCCAAGGAACTGCAATGATGGCTAGTACCAAAAGCAATATCTGAAGGATATAAATATTAATATAAAATGAATGTAAGAACATATGATAAAACAAATTAATACTGTGAGTCAAGAGAATTGCCTGCAATGGTCTCTGCCCCAAGAATAGCTGGTTTTCTCCAAGCTCGTCAAAGGGACTCAAAAACATATAAATCATAACATGATACAAATCTGCTTTAGATCCAGAGCACCACTTGATGATAATGAGGATTGAAAGATAGCCAAAAAGGCTATTGAGGAAAATCATCTGAGGCACAAACTGATACCTAATTGCAGGAACAAAATATGATGTTCTTAGTTCCTAGTTCCGGTCAATCATGCAGAAAGCCAAAAGGCAAAGAATGATCGAGCTGAAATGGCACCTTATATCCAGTGAATTGTTAAAGAACCGCCCATTAAAGTAACTTAAAATGATTCCCAAGTTCATATGTGCCACGCCCAACACTATTGACATCTTCATCTTCAGAGAGTTGAGAAATGGCAGCTCTGTACGACTTCCACGCCAACTGGGATCTACACCAAATGGGTAGGGATCCCGAAATTTAACTAGACCAGCTGTCTGAGAGTCACTGACAAAATATATGTATGTTAAGAAAACAAGAGCAGAACTACTGAGCTCTATGGTAAGCCATTTAATTTCTAATAGCAACTTATTTTCGTGTAACTTTAATTGGGAATTCTTGTAAGCCAAATATATACAAATTGAATCTGAGATTGGATTACATCAGAATCTTTCCAAGACTGAAAAGTATCCTTAACTTTGCTGTATGAACGCCATACATAGTTTTTAGGGGTTTTCTCATCTGTTACCTTATGGTCTTTCATTTTCTCACTTGTACCCCTGCGTTTTTTTATACCCAGTTATACCCTTTATTCCCAAACGTTAGAGCTATTTTCCGTCACATAGATTCGTTAATCACTTACCACCATTCTAATTTACCTCCATCCTTCAATCTCCATTTCTAAGACCACTGTCTATATGATCTAGCCCAATTAGAATCCATAACAAATCCATTTCTACCATTAAATCAACATCACTTATCTGCTCACCATCGCCATTATCATTTTTGACATCATTCCACCTTCAACAAGACAACAACCACAAGCTAGCCTCCACTATATTTGTCCATCCATGGCAGCTCCTCCAGCAACCCAATTTGACTCGACGTCGTAGACAACTCATCAAGTGGGATTATGCACTGACTCACTGTGTTCGAGTGTCGTGGGGCTCTCTTCTCTGCGAATGGTGGTGCGAACCAGGCAATGTTCGTGAAGAGGGATCTATTGCAGCAAGGTGACAGTGTTTTGGGTTCTAGATGATGTGTGAAGTGGGCGACGGCACAGGTTTCCAGGTTATAGATAGTAGTGAGGGTGGCCGGTGGCCCTGGCCCAAGTTTGTGGGTTGTTTCCGAGCTGGATCAGTTTAGTTTAGTGATAGGCATGGAGGAGCTATGTATGCTGTGCTTCACTAGGTGCCAAATGGTTGAAGGTGAAGTGATAAGTGATGTTGGAGAGGTTGTGGGGTATGGTTTATGAAAAGGTTGATGATCATGGTGGAAGGAAACATGCAAGCAGGCAACCAACGGACTTTGTGATGGTAACAAAATTGTAGGGTCGTCTTTGGGAATAAGTGGGTAAGTAGAGGGTACAGCTGGGGATATAAAAAAAGTGAGGGTACAAATGAGAAAAACCCTAGTTTTTAATCTCTATATATGGGAACGCTAGCTCAAAAGTGCAAATAAGTATTTAACGTAAAGATTACACACCTGCATGTTGCATCACTACATTTGTATGCCGACGGACCAAATATATGGAATGGGACAGAGAAGAACTCATTGTAAAGAAGCCCACAATAAATTGAGAAAAGTGACATCAGAAGAACCACATAGCGCCCACCAAATAGCATTTCCATGAAACTTCCCAGTTTCTGTAAAAGATGTTGCTGGTTAGAAACATGTAAAGAACACAAATGAATGCAATAATATTCTTAAGTATGACACCAAGATGTAAACAAAAAACATGGGAGCAAGAAAACAAAATAAAATATAAAGGGAAGGAAAAAAGGGATGTACTCTGCATTCTATAATGCAGAATCAACCCTAATGCTTTCGAGATAATTTTCTGAATGAAAAGAATGAGATATCAACTTTCTAAGACTACAACATAGTTACAATTTACAAACAATAAGCCTTAGGATAGACTCTAGCGTTTGGTACTTTTGATCTAGTTACAAACAATACTAAGGTGTGATCTAGTCAGCACAAATCTGCAAATCTATAAAATGAGGAATGTGGTACTTTTGCCCAGTCACTAACATCTCACTTAGAGTGGCACAATTCATGGAAAACTTGAGATCATGTACAACAAAAGCTCTTGAAGGTGATCTCCAGGTGCTTTCCAAGGTGGTCCCCAACATTTGAGAGCAAAATTTAGTGTGTTTGCGTCACAGTAAGGTATACCCTTTTACTTTATATGTTCTCACTAGCCAAAACAAGAACTAGCTGTCCATTTAAAGTGGGTCATAGTAAGTGAAAATACATGGCGAGAAATTTGATTTTTCAATTATATTTTATGTAAATATAAAATATAACATTAGGTGGGACCAGTACGTGAGATGAAGGGGGCATGGAAGAGTTTTCTTATTGTAAGAGTGAAATCGAATTTTGCATTTATGGGAGTGTGTGTAAATGGAAAGTAAAAGAGGAGTTATCCATGTTTTCTTGTTGTAAATGCTCTTAGCAATTGATGTGCTGCTTGCATTTCTCCTAATTTAAGAGGCAAAAGCAGATCTAACGGAGAACTGGGATTTGACAAATTACCCTTTTTATTTTTTTCTCTTCCAAGGGAGAGGGTCCATTAAGAAAATAAATAACATCATCAAGAACAGTGTTACCCAACATCTCAAAGGCTCAAGGCATTGCTTATAGCTAGGCGAGGAGGGTCGAATGTTAACAGTATTACCTTTTTATTATCACACAACATGTTTCCATATGACCTATAATGAAAATCCTTACCAAGTCATATAAACTCATACAAAAATGTGAAGGCAATTCCATACACAATTTTCTTGATGTATGAAGCCCAACAAAGATAGGAAGTGTTGTCAAAAAAACAAAAACACAAAAAAAAAAAACAAAGAAAGGAAGATATTATATACTCCATATTGACTATCATAGAATACAAAGTACTCTAATATGATGTTAAACACAGAATGTTTTCATTGGGGGAAAAACAATAATGTCCAAACAATTTATTAACTCAAAGACTTATGGAGACAGTAACAGACAAAACAAAATGAGCCAACCAAATGCCAAGGGATTTTTGCAAATACCTGAGAACTATACTTGCTTTCTCGAGCAATGAGGAATAATGCTAAAAATAGTAGGCATATTCCATGGCCCCAATCCCCGAACATGACGGCAAACAAGAATGGAAAAGTGACCACGGTATAAACGGCAGGATTAGCTTCTTGATAACTAGCGACACTGTGAAACAAGTTGATTTCGGGCATTAACTAAAGCGAAAAACGAACAGAACCAGCAGTCTACAGGCATCACATATTAATCTAATGATGAGCAACCACGGAATAATCCACATTGTACGTAAAATAATATCATATTAAGAGGACAAGGAGTCCTATTTGTTAAAACATTAACGGAAATTACAGTTTCTTTGAAGCAAGGACATCATCAACCTCGTGAAAGCTCCATCTACGTCTACCCGTAGCAAAGCTTAGAGCACTACCAGGCCCCAAGTAAAGTCTAACAATGATGCATTCTACATAAACTAGAGAAAATTCGCAAGAAACCAACACACCAAAACCCACCAAAACCACATTGTGTGTCTATATGGAGTATCAAATAACACCTTATACCTTTAAATTATAAAATCCCACTCAAATAGCATCTTACCAGCTCAATTCAACATACGAGAATTACAATAAAATACTTGTCTAACACATAAACCTTGAAAATCCTCCAAGCCTCCCAGTCCCACCTTTCTTCCCCCTCCCAAGTCCCTTTTTCCAGCTGGAGGTGGTAAAGTGAGAAGTAAAATGATTCAACACCAACCTCCTGCAACTGTAATTGTAATGCTTAATCTGGTTAAATTTACATAAAGGACTAATATGCACTCACCCATATGCATCAACAATTTCTTGGAATGCATTTGTGAAACGATTGGTTTTAAAATATGTAGGAGGTGATTCCACAGCATCCATTGCATGGAATATTATACCAACTTGTGAATTACTGTGAAATGTTGCACGCTGTAGAGCTTCCTGAATCTGTGAATTCAAACATAATAAGTCTTTATCAGGAGATCAGAGCTGCTTTAAGATCAAGATGAAAAACATCTCCAAACTAATGAATCTGAAATTAGAGACATAGGGAACGCCATTACCTGAGTTTTTGCAGATAATGGACACCAACCTTCCCCAACAAGGCATTTCTTTGTGACGTCAAAGTTCAGCATGTTCAAGGTATCATATACAGCCTTCTCCCTTCTTACCTATGTAAATTTGACACTAAATTTAAAGCTCGAATAGCTAAAATTATTAGGTGTCTCAAAACATAATAGATGTATTCAGAGCCAGTTATTTTTAAGGGTTCACGTCAAAGTAAAATTTTATTCTAATTGCAGCAAGAAATAAAACAATGCAAACGAAGCTAGAACAGATCTTCTGAATGTTAATCCAAAGAAGGCTTTTGAAGCGTTGAGATAAATAACTTCTAACACATCCAATTCGTTCAAATTGTCCACATGCATTACCAAATTCATCCACCTAGTTAGGTGAAACCCCATATCAGAGAGGGCTTTGTTGCGGTGACGCATACCAGCATCCAAAGTGGCTTCCAAATCAGCTAACCGTGATGAAACCTGCAGCCATAAAATCCTTTATTATCACTTTAAGGTTTTGCTTCCGTAACGAAAGATAGACTGGTTAGACATGTTCAGGCAGCATGCTACAATAGTCGGGTAAAAGTAACGAAAATGGAACAGAATCTTCACAGAGAAAAATTAATGTCAATAAATAATTTCCACCTTCACCGGACAATCCAGCTTACAGCTTTCCAGCAATGAGAATGAAGGACAATTTACGAGAGACGGGGATATATGTCATAAAAACAGTAGTATCATTGAAAGGACCCCACTTTTTTAAAAAAAGTCACAGGAAACAGTACATAAAAAAAAATGTACTTCATAGCCGATAGCCTTTGTAGAGGTCAACATGTGAACAGCCTTACCAGTTACCCCTGTAACACTATATGAAAAGTTTGTTCCCTGGAAGCCTTTGTCCTCTCAAACAGCCTAAACACTTCCTTGAAGAGATGTAAACAGAACAGCTAATGTCAAGATAAATACTCCTTAAAAATATGAAAGTTCTCCTAGAGAGCTGCTGTACCGTGGGTATAGGCCAAAATACCACGCTCAGGTACTTCCCATTTTCCTCCTTCCTCACCAACCCCACACCCATGAACCACCAATCCACCACACAGCACTACTAGGCAATGATATAGTACTACTCCCTCCAACCCAGACCAAAGGGAACACTTACTATAAACGAACGATCCAAGCCAGAGGTAACATTCCTTATTTGACCCAAAACATTACCAAGTTGTGTCCTTATGCCCACAAATGCCATTACATGGCCCACCTACCAACCCACGATTACATGGCCCACCTATTTTTTCCCTCTTTACCCTTACTTTTTCCCCCTTCTCTTAAATTCTCTCAAACTACCCACGTTACCTTTGGTCTGTGTCGGAGGGAATATAAAATTCCATCTTCAACTATACTATTAAACTGCGAACATTTATAAATGTGTAAAATTATGATCTGATTTATTCTGAGAACCTACATGATTCCTGGAAAGTATTATTGCGCATTTGATTTTATATGCCAGCAAGAAACTTGATGGGTTTACCCTAGCTCTGAGGCCCACACTAACGGGCAATGATATATATTTGTGCATTCAGCTACCCTTCAGCACAGTATTCGTCCCAGGGGATTATGACTTTTGTCATTAAGGCTGCCAAGAGTTCTCATTTGTTTGTTTACTTTATATAGAACTGTCTCTCGCAGCTACCAAGTACAATTTATCAACAACGTGTAAGTAAAGTTACATATTTGCCCAAAAAGGACTGATACGTTGCAGAAAGAAAAAAACCGGAAGCAGAAAATTTGTGCACCAAAACCCACAAGGCATAAGAAGCAAAGCAACAAAGAGGCAAATATGAAAAGGAAACATGCACAAAAGACTCACTTCTTTGGTAATTTGCCTTTGTTTGGTTATCTCTTCAGGGACGGGATAGCAGTTAGCACCAAATGCTTCACAGATTTTCAAAATTTTCGTTCTTGCCTGCTCTCCTGAGAAAAACACAACAAAAACTGTCTTCTCAACCTGCAAGAGAGTTCAATTATATATGCAAATTGATTAGTACTCCATTCATTTAGATTCACTACATACCCACATTATGCGACGGTTAAGAAAAGGACAAGTGGGAAGTGTATATTAGTCAAGTGAATGGAGACTATAGTTAAGCAATTGGACGGAAGAGGTTTTCGCCTTTTTACTGTCTATTGTGAAAATGTAGTGAATCCAAATGAATGGCCGAATGCACGGAGGGGAAGATTAATCCATTATCTAAACTGAAGTTCTTGAGGTCATGAGTGGATTTCAGTGAAGGAAAGAGTTAGCAATTTATAGTGACCAACACAATAGCCTACATACCAAATGAGTTGAACTAGCACAGTTGTTGCCAAAAGAACCATATTTTTTTTGTAAAATAATAGCATAGATAAAGAAAAGCACCAACAAAATTAACCAAGCATTTGAAAAGCTAAAATCAACAGCAAGAGAGAGACGGCTAAAGGAAATTGATCGACAAAAACTAAAGGAGCTAAATCTATGAACAAACCATTTCAGATGAGGTAGGATCTTCAATATACACATCAGCTGGTGACTGGTTGAAGAGCAAGTTCCCCCTCGTGGCACGAAACAGCATTCTTTCAAATCTTAGAACTTTAGATTTACAAATAATACCACAAATACACCGGACACCAGATTGTACGGGTGTTCCACGTATTTCCTGCAAAATGGATACCTTTCAGAAGGCATGACTTATAGCTTCATAAAGACAATTTTGAGGTTGTTCATACAATACCAAAGAGGTCTAAGCTTAGTGGTTAAGATGGAGGTACTGTTTACAATAGGTCGTAGTCCTCTTCATATGGTTCTGCCGTGTAACGACTTTGACACTAAAAGAAAAGTTGCTCAGACAATTAAAATCACCTGTTCCAATAAAGATGCTGTATCAACATATTCGTCATTGGAGTGAATATTTTCATCTAGTTCAGTTTCTTCTGCAACTGCAGAGCTCTTGCCAGGTATAAGAAAGGCGCCTGCCTGTTTGGTCAATGTTACAAGGATATGGTGAATGAGAAAAAATAATCACTTGCAAGTATAATTTGCACACAACGGACACAAATGAAATATGAACAGAAAATCATGTCGTACAAATGTTCTAACAACAAAAAAAATAAAAATATACAACACGGCGGAATACAAAAGTAAAGCTGGAGAATTATGCGCTCTAGCTGTTATGAGTAACTGTATGTTTAAAGCAAGTAACAGATAATGGAGCACTTAACTCCGACAGAGAAACAGCTGCAAACAGCAATATTTGAACTTTTGACGGGTAGAATGAAAGAAATTTTATCACAAAGTTTCAAAACTAGTAAAATTGTCTTTAAGAACATTGATATGACATCACACAACCAATCCAAAGTATCAAAGAAACAAGGATGGTGTATGAATACCTTCTGCAGAACCATCTTAAACTCCAAAAGCTCATTATATGTCTGCAGTAATCTCTCACTGTTCGAGTTCATTTCCATTAGCTCATGTTCATGCTCAGCAAGTCGAACCTAGAACAATGAAGGCAGAAATATGGCGGTTGAAAATCTACAAGCACTTAGATGAAACATTTTTTCATCTCGTTATCATCTTCTAACAGATTCATGCTGATTAATTGAAATGAAAAGGGGAAGCTAAAGCTAGGGAGATTAATCGAAATAGAATTGTGTATCACTATAAGTAGCAATACATTACCTCTAACTCTTCCAACTCTATATCTGGTTGCATCCCAGGATTAGGAGGAATCGCCACCCCGGCTTTACTTATTTGGTCTTTGACAAACCTCAGTTTTCTAGACATCTCCGCACATCGTTTCACCTGCAGATAGAGCAGCAAGGCAACCATGACTTATTGTTTATGTCTATGTTAAGACCTTTAACAAGATAAAAACCTGTGTGAAAAGAGCATAGCTCGCATGCATGTTAAGCTCCATTACCAATAAAAACAAGGTCAAACTCAGGGCACATTAAACTACGCCAAAATGGAATATAAAACTACAATTT
>JAOWBH010000004.1:595908-608943 GCA_028566215.1 Silene coronaria
GACTTGCTCCCTGTGGATTCGACCTTTACTAACCGCTTTCTACGTTAGTTTAGTTCTTGTTTGATTAAGTGGAAACGGCTTGAAAAAACCGCTTGTTAGTGTCGCTGGGATGGCACGCCCTGGTGGACCTGGAAAAATTGACTTGACCCTACACCAAACATCAAGACCCGAATCCGAAAAAAATCGACCCGATTTAACCCGACCCGAATATTTATTGTTACAAACTGATTATTATCCACAAATAACTTGATATTAGTGACCCGAACCCGAAATGAACCAACTCGACCCGAACTCAACCCAATATCTGTAGACCCGACCCGAACACGACCAGATGGACCCATTTACAAGGTCTACACCCTGACACGGCCCATGACCCATATTAGCACGACACTAAATTGACACAGTTCTCCATGGGCAAAATACAAACCCCATAAAAGTATTTCATAGGATCCACATAACACACAACGAAAAACACAAACTTGTATAAAATATTATTATAACCCCTCTCATCCATGAACCTATGTACTACCATTTTACAACAATAATATATGGTTGGGTCTATAAACCATTCGAATGGTGACAAACCTCTATTACTTGAAAAATTCTTATTTAATATGATAGTATTTCACCCGTTTTAAGGTATAAGATGTACTCCCTCCATCCCGGTCATTTGTTATACCTTTCCTTTTTTAGGTGTCTCATTCATTTATTGTCCTTTCTATATTAGGCATGTCTCTAATGAGTTATTTGATGATCCAATTTCATTGTTGTTCACTTATCATCTAATAACACTACCCTCAAATGGTCCCCTTCCCTTTCCTTAATCTTTGTGCCAAAAGCAAAGGACAACAAATGACCGGGACGGAGGGAGTATCATTTTCAGAGCTTGATACATAGCTATATGAGCCCTCACCAGTCTTCAAATTACTGTTGTATCTTTGCGATAACATTCAATCCAGAAGCTATTCGTATAGCTTATCTTTTCATCTTTCTGTAAAAGGTTGACTTTTATAAGTTATATCCATGTTTGTACAATTTGATGAAACAGAAAACCTCACGTTAATGTGGGAACTATCGGCCATGTTGACCACGGAAAGACAACATTGACTGCAGCAATTACAAAGGTGGAATCATTTTCTTCTTTTCATTGTAACTATGTTTACTAATTGTCACCTTTAGTTTGGTTTAGGCATTTGTCGTGCTCTCTTGTATAGCTCAACCCCTTTATTTAGGTGTGTGACCCACCCCATATCGCTAAAGTAGGAGTTAGAGTTAGACCTGTACCTTATTTGTAAAGAACCTGAGGTAGTTACTTTCTCCCATATAGGTCTTGGCCGAAGAAGGGAAAGCTAAAGCTGTTGCCTTTGATGAAATCGACAAAGCTCCTGAAGAAAGGAAGAGAGGGATCACCATATCAACTGTTAGTGAGCTGATTACTTTCCTACTATACTGAAAATTCGACTGTCCTTATGTGTTAGAGAGATTTGACATCTTTCTTTGCAGGCGCACGTGGAGTATGAGACTGCAAAGAGACACTATGCTCATGTTGATTGTCCAGGGCATGCTGATTATGTTAAAGTAAGTTCAGAGATGAATACTTTGCTTTTCAAATATATGTTGCTTACCCTTGTGTTAGCAACACAAAGAGGCTGTTTCCAAATGATCCAAGATGAAAATGGTGTTGAGAACTGCATTGAAAGAAGTCTACCCAAGAAAAAGAAGTACAATCACTTTAGTGGGCCATTCTAATTGATTCCATCATAATCCAGAACCATAGAGTAATGAATCTTTGGCTTTATTGGAAATATGGAAATCTAGGATATTAATTAGGACAACAAGAGGGCAACACTAATGTAGGCAAAGACACTGTCGCCAAGGAGCTAACACTAGTGTACACAAGAATAATTTCATAGTTTATATGGTGTCTTCATATTTGACAATTAAAAAATCAGGTTTTGTAAATTGGACTTACCAAAAGGCTTCCTTATAAAGGTGTTGAGATTTCTGGAAAGTCTGCAGAACTTTTGTCCATTTTTTTTTTGTGAATTTGTTGATTCCCAGAACATGATCACTGGAGCTGCTCAAATTGATGGTGGTATTCTTGTTGTATCTGCCCCTGACGGCCCTATGCCACAGACTAAGGAGCATATTCTTCTTGCACGTCAGGTATGATTTACCTCTGTTTCATATTTTTAAGGTAAATCTGTCCTTATGTGTATGAATCTCGTATTTTTCTTATAGGTTGGTGTTCCATCATTGGTATGCTTCTTGAACAAAGTAGATGCTGTTGATGACCCAGAGTTGCTTGAACTGGTTGAAATGGAACTTCGTGGTAAGATCTTTGATATCAGGAAAAAGTTAATTATAAACATAATGTAGCGGCTTTAGATGTGTGTATTTTTTTTATAAATTTGAGGCTGCATGTCGGTGTTATTTCTGCGGTTGGAGCCTCATACGGTGTCCCCTTCAAAATGGGGAGTCCGTTGGCGCAAATACTCGGATGTGTCTGTAAATCTATGATTACCCGAAAACCATGAAATCATGTTGTAAGAGAAAAGGTAGAACAATATTTCCATAAACACTATCTTAAAGAGTGAATGATTCTTTATTCTATGGCGGTTGCCTAACTTCTTCCTCTCCAAATAGGAAGAATATAATACTGCCTTCTTTCTTTTTCATTGATGTGGGGAAAAAAGAAAGCGTTACCATCTAATTTGATGATTGGCTTGATGCCAAAAAGGGTTTTTAATTTATTTTACTTTGCGAATGAAGTGTTTCCTTTTTTCTCTGTTTTTGCTTACAGAATTACTCTGTTTCTACAAGTTCCCTGGCGACGAGATCCCTATTATTAGAGGTTCAGCATTGTCTGCATTGCAGGGAACAAATGATGAAATAGGAAAGCAAGCTATTTTGAAACTTATGGAAGCCGTAGATGAATATATTCCTGACCCTGTTCGCCAACTTGACAAGCATTTCTTGATGCCGATTGAAGATGTTTTCTCGATTCAGGTAAAACAGTTGTTGATAGTCTTTGCAGACCCTTTAGAAACGGAAGAAATAAATGATAGATTCCAGTAAATCACTTGCTATATGCCTCTCAGCCTATGTTATTCACTTCTATGAAAGTCTCTGGCATGGGTGTGTAGTGTCAAACTAGGCTATTTTTAGGACAGTCGTGTTTGGCATAAATTAAGTGTCCAAATTTCAGAATTTTCAAGTGTCAGAAATGAGTCATGGTAGTATGTTACTCAAGGTAATGTTCATGTTGACAACTATTAGTTTGAATCTCTGAAAAGTGAGCAGTAATAAACTCATTTCCACTTTGGATTTCGTGTGTCGTATATAATTGGTTTCAAATTATGTGTTATGTTAAAAAATGAATGGGGATATCGTGCACATAACATTTTCCTAATGCAGGGACGTGGGACTGTGGTAACTGGCCGTATAGAACAAGGAACCATTAAAACTGGGGAGGAGGTTGAAATATTGGGTTTGATGCAGGTAATTCTGTACCTTTTTTGCTTTGCTTTTATGATTAGAATATATGACTATGTGGTGTTTGAACTTTTCAAAGTATGCAAAGACTTCTTTTGTTATGAAGGAACAAAATGTCTGGGAATCAATCTCTTCTTAACAAGATGGAACTCGAGTTGCTTGATTAGACAGAGGGAACTGCTAATAGACTATTTTAACATTATAGCAAAGGTCTTAAGCATGTTTCTCTTAATTGATTTTAACGTTTCAATAATATTTTCCTTTTCTCCGTTGTCTTCAATGACATCTTGTCTTCTTTCTCTTTTATGTTTTAAAAATCCCCCCTCTCAAAGTTATTTCCCCTTCTTCATTACTAAAAACTATAGGTATCCGTGTAAACCGTGTCTCGCTTTCTCTATTTCTCATTATTCAATTATATAAGTTCATTTGCGTGTAAAATGAAAGTGGAAAGATTATTTTGAGATGGAGTATAATCTTTTACGTGAAAAAAATTCTATTGCATATTTGTGTTATATGATAATGTTAGCTGGTGTAGTTTTGACATTTTATGAATAATCCCCTCTCAAAGTTATTTCCCCTTCAATACTAAAAACTATGGTATCCGTGTAAACTGTGTCTCATTTTCTCTATTTTTCACTTTCAATTATATACATTCATTTGCATGTAAAATGAAAATGGAAAGATTATTTTGAGATGGGAGTATAATCTTTTACGTGAAAAAAATTGTATTGCATATATTTGTTAAATGATAATGTTAGCTGGTGTAGTTTTGACATTGTATGATAACATGATTTACATCTTTCTAACATAACCATTGATTCTTGTCTATGTTACAGGGTGGTCCGCTGAAAACTACAGTGACTGGTGTAGAAATGTTCAAGAAAATTTTGGATCATGGCGAGGTAACTGAGTACAGTTCACTAGATGCAGTGACATGCTTTCTATGGTATTTTAATCACTTTATTATACTTGCACTGTTATATCCACCAGGCTGGTGACAATGTAGGTCTTCTTCTGCGTGGTCTTAAGAGAGAAGATGTACAGCGAGGACAGGTATGCTACTACACTTGCTACATTATTGAAGGATATAAATTTGAATTAGCAAACAAGCACTCCCTATTCAATTGTCTATTTACTAGTATGAAAACACTTGGACCCCTAGCTACTTCAAGGAAAAATCTAATTTTTGCCAAAACCCCATAAACATAATTTCTAGATTGCGATCAAGATTAAATGTCTCATAGAGAATTTGACCCTTTTTTAATGCTCCAGCTTTCATATCATAGCTGCAGAAATAGATATGCAGATTGAAATAGCAAAACTGATGATAGTCCCGGGATATTAAGAAAACATATTCCTTTTAACCTTCAGGTCGTTGCTAAGCCAGGAACTTGCTCAACATCCAAAAGGTTTGAGGCAGAAATATATGTCCTCACCAAAGATGAGGGTGGTCGTCACACTGCCTTTGTTTCAAATTACAGACCTCAGTTTTATCTGAGAACTGCAGATGTGACTGGAAAAATTGAGTTGCCAGAGGATGTGAAGATGGTGTTGCCTGGTGACAATGTTACTGCTACTTTTGAATTGATCTCGCCTGTTCCTCTTCAAACAGGTACATTAATCTCACTATTACAACTGTGATGTGTGTAGTAATTATATTTGTCCTTTTTTCAAGTTTCTCAAAATGAGGCATTGATGTGGCTCCTTTTACATTTCCTATCTGCTCAGTTTCCATTTCTATACCCTAGTTTCGATCACTGAAGTGGGTTATAATTGAAATTGAAGCCGGAAAGTAGGGGCTTGAAGGTTTGTAATAACTAGAGGCATCTTAGACAAACAAGATTTTATGGTCATACACGGAGAGAAGAGCGTGGTTGCTCTTTCTAAATTGAGTTTGTAGGAAGATTACTTCTTTTTTTCTCTTCCGAAAGTAATGACCCCTGTCCCTTTTGGCTTAACTCTTTCAGGGTTCCAAAAAACAGTAGTCCAGATTAACTATTTTTCGTCTCACAAACTTCTTTTTGAACCATGCCAACTTATCTAAAGTTCTGTGCCCAAACCCATTAGACATTTAAATTTCACTTGCTATCAGATAGCCACAGTGTATAGAGGACAATGATGAATAATAGGATATTGAATGGTAACTGTACCTTCCAGGTTGTCAAGAACTGGATCATAATATGGATCCGAGGAGTGTTTAGTAGGATCAAGGATCGTAAGAACCTCGGAGTATCTTAAATAAACAATTTTCAAGTTTATGAATCAAAACTGGTTACAATATATACTTGTATGTTGTATGATAAGAGTTTTGAAGTCAAACACTAATTATTATCTCACATTCAAGTATGCACCTTATAAATTAAGCAAACTCTGGGATTTGAACATCGATAGAACTTTTTGCTAGATGCATTTACTCTAATGAATAGAGTCATAGACACTGCCTGTGTAGCTGTGTAATATAAAGTGCTTCTGAGTTCTGATGTAGAGCAATAATATACATGAGTTGTTTTCTTAAATTTGAATAAAAAATTGCTCACCTCTATTCATCTACCAACAGGGCAAAGGTTTGCCTTGAGGGAGGGAGGTCGAACAGTTGGTGCCGGTGTGGTCTCCAAAGTTCTGGGCTAGAAGTTGGGCAATGGCAGCGGTGACACAACAAATTCAAGCTTTTGGTTTTTGTGCCAGGATGATGTTTTAGAAGATGAGTCTGGTTGTTTTAAACATTTTAGTGATCATGCACAGTAAGGTGTAGGACTTGTTTGAAATGAGGATAAAAACTGAATTTGTCATCAAGCAATATTTACTTTGAAGCTCACTGGAAATGCTCTGTCGTTCAGGCGATCGAGTAAATAATTTTGTTACGAGTGGCATGTTATTTACTAGAAACTGTATTGCTTTTTTCTTTCTATGACCTTACATTTTTTAAGGTTTCCTCTCGTTTCCATTGGTTTATTCTTGTATCAAGGAATGCTAACCATTGTATTTTAAAAAGATAGTTAACCTGAAATGTCCTCGTTCAAAACAATATGCGTGTAGGGAATTGTAATATAATTCGTTTCGGTACCATTCATAAAATTAAATTTTGAAAATATTAGTATGCAGTAATAATGAGGATATTATTTGTATCAAACTATTGACTATTTCATTCATTTTGTTTTTATGTTTGCTCAAAATATGAGAAAGTTTGAATAAATGTATGAAAATAAACTCAAAGTGAAGTATAAATGTATAAAAACAAGATTTGATTGGAATGGGAGGGGGAATGGAAGGAGATAAGGCGGTTCATACTCCTATCTAGCTGAATCACAAGCTAGTATTGGCTGAAGGATATGTACTAAAGGACCCGATGAAGTATATAGACGATTGGTTGATTGTTATATTTGACAATTATGCGACCTGGTTTTGTGTATGATGTGCATATTTTATCACATTTCGTTCATGCCCCGAGGAAAGAGAAGGTGGATGCATCATTGAGGGTGATTCAACATTAAGGGAAGTTCGAGCAAAGGAATAATAATGGATAAAAACTTTGCTTTTGCATTTCTATGGGTACTCGGATTCGGATTGGGAGAGCTCCCTTGTCAAGGCAATCGCTGACTGGTTTTTATTGACTAAACTCTGTTTCCAGTTTTTTAGTTCACATAGCTTACTGATTAAGCTCTAACTAAAATAAGTAAATAAGATTAATTCTAAATTAAGGCAAGTTTCCAGCACCACAACTCAAAAGTAGCTAACACATTCACACACATAACAACGTAAAAGAAGTGACGCCATGCAATTGCATCTTACTCCATTTCAGTCTGGTTTATATAAGGAGTTACAAGAAGCTAATCTAATCCCAACAACTTCATTACACTTCTAAAACATCTTTTGAGAACTCAACTTATATTCCTCTCCAAGAAAATACTGTTTTATTTACTTTTCGAGTCTCGGAGATGGCTCCTAAGGCCTCTACGTGTATCGTTCTTCTCTACACCATGCTTTTTTATACAACCACAATAACAGCCTTTAACATCACTCGGCTCCTTGACAACCATCCAGATTTCAGTACTTTCAATAACCTCCTAACCCAAACAGGGGTGGCGGCCGGCATAAACTCTCGTCGGACCATCACAGTCCTTGTGGTAGCTAACTCCGAGATGGGCTCCATCACCAGCAAGCCACAAGAAACAACGAAAAAGATTGTTGAGACCCACGTCCTCTTAGACTACTATGACACAAACAACATTAATGACTTGTCTAAAAATGGATCTACCGTAACCAACTTTTTCCAAACCACTGGGTTAGCCTACAAAGGACAAGGCACAACCCACGTCACCACCTCCGGTGGAGAAGTGGTCTTTTCATCTGCCATGGACGGGGCCCCACAAAACTCCAAGATGGTTAAATCTATTGCTGCTCAAGCCTACAACATTTCTGTGATTCAGATCAGTCAGCCTATTGTTACTCCGGGGATTGAACAGACAACTCCCAACGGCCCACCTAGCAACCCAAATGCCTCTCCTCCAACTCCAATGGCAACCCCACCAAAGAAGACCAATCAGACTGAGGCCCAAGTACCTAAAGGCCCTGCAGAAGATGACGACGAAACTGACAGTGAAGGCCCAGCACCAGGAGGGGATGAGGCCGACAAAGAGGCCCCGGCTAAGAAGACCCCACCTAAAAATAGTGGGGCGCAGATGACTACTAGTGGGGCCATCGTTTGGGCCTTGGGTTTGTTAGCATGGTCTCTCTAAGGATATTAATAAGAATGAGGAAATATTGGAAAAGGCTGATAAAATCCAAGGGATCAAAGGTTCACACCTTGCTCAATGTTGCAATTCTTTCCATAAATGCACCGTAGTAGTGCACCGAAAAGGATGTTTTCCCCTGAGATGGTCTCTTTGAAACAATGTTATAATGGGGATGAAATAACAACGAGCATTTTCGATTCTTATAATCTACTAACTCCTGCTATTTCATATTAAACCATTAATACGAAATTGCATTAATCCAGAGGCTAAAATAGCTACTTATTAATAGCACTGTCTAATATCTAATTCCACGTCCTACAAGCATTTTAAGGGTGAAAACGCCTTCCGTTACCAACGATGGGTAGCGATAAAAAACAATTCAAAAACTGGAGTGAGCGCAACTAGTAATCTTGATTTTTTTTGTTCAATGAAACTTCAAAAACTTGCAAATTTCTTGCAAACGTTGTGAATTATCCTTGCACTCCTCCCCCTTTGCCACTTGCTACCGAAATCAAGCCTTGATCTTTTTTATTATGGCATCAATGACTTCCTCCATGTCAAGATCTGTCATTGGCTTGAATGGCCTCTTCAGATTCTAACATTGAGAAAGGCTTAATCAAGATCAAGAATTAATACTAGGTCGATCAAAAGTTTTCAGAGGCAACTGTATATTTTAAGCAAAAAAATTTGTATGATCCGGTCTAACACATGAGTCGAGCCAACCCACTAACCCAGCACTTGAGAGAGGGATAACTCACTGGGTTGGTGTTACATATGAAACCGTCCCATAAAAGTCTAATCGAAGGCCAAGCCTATTTAGTCGAAATGTTTCTAAAGCAAAGATGATATCTTACCAGGAGACTGATGAAAGTCTGTCCACCTTCCTGTCGAATCTCAAAACATCCTCTCCTTGGCTGAAAGAAGGTAATTTGATAATATTAGGAAGCTAATAAATAATGAAGTGGAAGTGATCCAAAATGCAGGATGTACGATTGAAAACTACAGAGACGTCAACAAAAGAGGAAATAAAAGTAGTTAAAACAAACCTTTTCAGGGTTAATGAGCACAGTAATACCAGGAACAGCTTCCTCTAGGCCCTTGTGCACTAGATTAGCTCTTGTCTTGAACCGACTGCATTGTTTGCTGTCATAGGGAAAAACTGTGTTGTGAAGATTAACAAAAACATGTGTTTTGAATAGATTTCAGAAACTGTGTAAGAAAGAAAAGAGTAACCGGCATTGAGCATACATAAATCACACATGTCGATGTTACATAGAAGTAGATACGAATACAAGTCGAATGTTGATAATTGAAACATATAAGTTTTGGTTATAAATCAAGGATAGGTAGATTTGGGGGCTAGCTCCACCACTGGCTTTGAATACGAAGCATTAACAGGCTGAAGTATGAGTGAATGAATCGTCGAATATAAAATGCATAAAATGAAGAAGCTGCTTGTTAGTTGTAGACAAGAAGAGTAAAATGTTGAACATCCGAGATTAAGCACAAATTCTCATTAAGACGTGCACTATACGTCTTAAGCTTAAGACTGGTCAAATACATACCAAATCACATGACAAGTTGCCTAAGAAATGCCAAATTTTGTCTTTAGTATCACATTGTGATAGTATTTGACCCGTTTGAAGATTTAAAATGGATACCCGTCTTAATCAAGACTAGCTCGCTTGGAATGAGAGTAATAATTAATGGAGTAAATGGGCCTAAAATAAGAAGAAATGGGAGGAGATGGGTGGTTAGTGGTGGTTGTAGAGGGTGGAAAATAGGAGGTGGGGGAGGAATTATTACCTCCATCTCCATATGGAGGTATTGCATTCCATGAGGGGGTGAGGATTACTCCCTTAATGGAGGTATTATTACATTATCTTCCTCATTTCTTTCTTCAACCTCCACCACTTTCCTCCATTTTTTAATTCATTTAAGGTCCATCACTTAAGTAAAACTTACCTCCATTCAAGCGTGCCCTTAGGGGCTAGAGCTAACTTGGGATGAGGGTAATTCTTACAAGAGTAATGGAGGCTAAGATAAGAAGAAATGGGAGGAGATTGGTGGTTGTGGAGGGTGGAAAGAGGAGGTGATCCTCCATTACCCCTCAAGTAATGCATTACCTCCATATGGAGGTAATAATTCCTCCCTCACCTCTTCTCTCCACCCTCTACAACCACCACTAGCCATCAATTTCCTCCTATTTCTTCTAATAATTACCCGCATCCCAAACAAACCCTTAGTGATTAAATAAGGGCAGATTCATTTTTATTCAGCAATTTAGAAGAACAGATAAGTATAATCCAACCAAACTAGTTTCAACAAATAAAGTAACATTAAGGCATTAATGAGCAGATAGGTATTATTATGTATTGTTTGAGAAAGGCAATACAAAAAAGTACCAGTGTTCAATAACGATGGTAGGGGGGTTAGAAGTAGAGATTGAAGGCGCCGCTACCGCCACCGCCACCGCCACCGTCGTATCAGCTTTCGTCTTGGCTTTCTTAGTCTGCAGCGTCCACTTGCTTTTGGTTTCGGTTTCGGTTTCGGCTTCTGTTTCGGTTGGTGGGGTTGCTACTGAGTCCGAGTTATGTAGCTTCTGAGTCACACTTCGAGTCACCCTCCGAGTGGCGGTGTCGTCATCGCCGTCGCCGCCGCCGCTCCTGGACTTGCGCTTTGTGGAAGCCATATCTTTTACTCCTGGGATTCTAGTGAGAGAAAGAGATAAATGAGAGTGGGGAGTTGAACTGTGTTTAATTAATTAATTATTACTCTCTCTACTTGCAACTGTTTATTTAATGAGAATAAAGTAGATCATTATTTCTTTTTTTCCCGCCTTTTTCGACGGTTGGGGACTCATCATTCAGCACTTAAGCTGTGGATTAGATGCTCTTCCTAGTCTGAGTGTTGTTTTTCTTTTTTGAACACCAAAATTAAAAAATAAATTTGGACCACATAATATACCCTACATGAAATGAAATTTGGACCACATACAACTTACCAAAAATGAAAAAAGAAACCAACACCTGACTAACATGGAAATGGAAAAGGAACCAACACTCAGACTAGGATGAATATTTAGTTTGACCTTTGGTTTGATTCTGGACCAAACCGAATGGACTGCAAACTAGATCATGGACCAATGAACACCCTTACTCACATTCATCGCATTCATAAGGAACTACATTACAATGTAATTTGATCTGTCAAACCGCGAAAAAGCTACATATACACCCGTGTAAAAAACCCCAATTGTACACACGCTACTCACAAAAGGATACGTGGATTTGGGTATGGAATATGGGGAATCTTTTCAAATCAACTTTGTGTTGAAATTTTTGAATTTGAATTTCAAATTTAGATAAGGTTTTAATTGCTCCACTTTCCAAGGATCGTTAGCATTATTAATTTTTTTTTTATACTAATTTGTAACACTTTAATTTATTCATGAACTTTTAGCAAAAACTTCCCAGATAAATAGGACCGTTACCATCTCGGTTGTCTGAGTTAGTGAATAACAAACATAAACAATACAAGGTAATTTAATTAAAATTACATAAATACTTGGCAACTAACTTAACTGTCTCATTACATACATCAATACTGGAAGGCTAATTAACTAACTGATACAGCGGAAGTCTTAAACTGGATAAACCACTAAGTGATAATTAACTGAATATCTACCTACTTCAATGGTATTCGTCACATGCGCAATCCCAGCATCCAAGCCAATCTCATAAATCAGCACCTACATATCTGTTATCTCACTCCTTCCCAATTGTTGGAAATATCAATTGGATTATCACAAAGTTGAAATTATTTAACACACAGGACAAACAAGTCAACCAACGGTTGAGTAGGCATAACCATTACGACATTTAATACAATTAAACAATCTCAGCATATGACAACGACATCTTTAAGCAAACACAGACCGATCATTGGCATTATTTACAACATTAGCAACACAACGCAATATCACAGACTGTCTGTAAGACCCCATTTACCCAGCCAAGGTAATTAAAGGCGTCACCATATCGGTTTTCCGAGGTAGGAAATCACAACTCCAATTAAGAAACATTTTTATTAAAGTTCATGTTTAATGAATTGCATAATAACAATAAATGAATAATAAAATACAACTCGACTACAAGCTAAGACATCTACCATGTGACTATGTACTCGATTCCAACGTCCGTAGCGTGGCACGAATCCCGATCATGTCTTCTTGTAAATCAAATCGTTTCCCATATGATCGGAAATAATATGGATCGACATAACCCACCCCCGGAAAAGGTGATAATTTACAAATAGCCACAAACGTCAGTTTCAATAATACAATACATATGGAAGACACGTGAACATGAATATGAAATGTAATTTTTTTTTGTCAGAATGAAAGAGATTACTTAGTATTATGATATAGCTTTTGCTATACCATGAGCAATCCTATTAAGGTTCCTAAGACAATGATTAAGAGAAAAACAATGACACGAAGATACTAATGTAAGTAGTAAACGTAAGATAGGGGCGATTTCTTGGCTGATAACACCACACACATTGAGTTGAGGTACCAAATTCAGATTGTCAGTAGTTGCATCTATATGTCGAAAACCAAGAGTAATAGCATCGTTGCAAGCGAACTTCAGCGCCATTGCTTCAGCTTGAAGAGCAGTTTTTGCCCAATATGAAATGTAATGATGCACATATAAATCACAAGTCTCCAAGAACCACTACCAACACACTGGTACGTACCAGGGACACACCCACGGTACCCACAATCCGGTGAGTATTGTTTTTCAAC
>JAOWBH010000004.1:612656-623677 GCA_028566215.1 Silene coronaria
GTATAGAATTTGCGATGAGATTTTTTCTTCGTCTACGAATACATGCGAGAACCAATGCACATCATACCCTACCGAATGTTTTAACAGTCTGGCCTCGCAGGTATCGCAGGGCTACTTTGACCTGAAGGAAGGACTGCACACAACAGGTTTGAGATACCGATTGACTTATTTGAGAACTCAACATGCGACATTTCACGAATAAGTCAGCTTGCAAAACTGATACAATTGACTTCATAAATTATATGAGACGAGGATCCTATGGACAACAGGTTCACATATGAAGCGTTAGTAAGAGCTAAGAACAGTAAGGGATATCATTGCGTTTCAGGACCCAGAAGCAGAGGAGAAGGTTTGGAGGCAAGGTTGTACTTCTTGTGAAGATTTCCGTCAAGTCCTACCAATAATTGCAAAAGGTTCAAGGCAAAACGTTGTTTAAGCATCGATTAGTAGATCGTATATTTGAAAAGAATTCAAAATATACACCCTAAAAAAGAGCTTGCGAGTTTGTGAAGGACAAGGAGACTACCAAAAAGCAGTAAGGGCACAAGCAATTTAACGAATGACTATTAGCTATGGGTAGGGGAAATTTTGAAGTCAAAGCAGAGAATAACGAGGACGAAGCAGCGTGGATTAAGATATCAAAGGAGTATATTGGAAGCATATGGGAACTAAAGCTGGAAACTATAGTGAGCGAAATGTACCAAAACTTTAACATCAATCATCATGACGAAAGATACCTTTAGAAAAGACCTATCCTAACACCTTTGAACGAGACAACTCACTATATAAACAATTACATTACAGGAATCTTCCAGGAGATGAGGTTATGTATAGAAGTTTTGATGATATTTGGTCTTCATCTACGGAATGAGAGGACCACTTCACATTGTACCTTACATAATATTTGAACATCCTGGATTTACAAGGTCTACCTTATCATGAGTTAAAACTCAAAATAGGCATGCCGATTATGTTGATTAGAAACATTAGCCCCGCTCGCGGCTTATGTAACAAGACACGTCTAATTATCACTCACCTTGGACATTTCATAATAAAGGAAAAATAATAACAGATCCATGGTCGACCAAACGACGATTAAATAAAGGATAATGATCATCCCGAGAATAGTGATGATTTCCTCAGATACAAATATACCATTCATTCTTAAATGTAAACAATATACGTTGAGGTCGTGATACGCCATTAAGATAAATAAAAGACATGAACAATCACTTGATCATGTTGGAGTATATCTACCGAAACCAAATTTTAGTCATTATCAGCTTTGCGTAGCAGCATCGAGAATGACTCATCCGAGGGGTTAATGTTATACATTGGTGATAGTAACCAAGTGTATGTATCAGGGTCACATGTGGAATATCATTTACAAGAATGTTTTCACAAATTTACCAAACTAGGTGTCAATCTAATATATTTCACAAGAAATTCTTAGAGGATATATATATATTGTAATAAACGTAATAGACGACAATTAATTTTATTAGAAACCTATAGTACATATATCAAAAAGAATAATAAAGGTATAATAATCCAGTGATTAAATAATATATATATCCAGCGT
The DNA here is from genome assembly GCA_028566215.1 of Silene coronaria. Taxonomy (NCBI): domain Eukaryota; kingdom Viridiplantae; phylum Streptophyta; class Magnoliopsida; order Caryophyllales; family Caryophyllaceae; genus Silene; species Silene coronaria. The sequence goes on from JAOWBH010000004.1 coordinate 614,239, forward strand.
TTTATTATAACGGAAGGTGATTTAGTACATCGTAATAAAAAGAAGCCAGGGGATATTGTTGGCTATACTTTGTGACGTATGATGAGTTTTATCAGTTCTCTTCTTTACCTCAACCACCGTTTACAATGATAGCATATAATACCGACTTTGTGATCTAAAATTTGTAATAATGTTATAAGATAGTACCTTATATTATTACAAGTGATCTTACTACGTGCCGGGCATCGCCCGGGTATACCAACTAGTATATACTGTAATATTGTACAATACTTATTATACAACTGATGGTATGATAATATTGTTAAAACTATATAATATTACTTAATTCTACGATAACTACCGTATAAAACGGTTTATACAAAAGATCTATCTCACCGAAGATGATTTCCACCATCCTTAATTCCTACCAAAACAAATGACCAAAGACACCAACTTAGTCCCACACGCCCACCTCACGAAATACCGTTGTTAATTCATACACATTCACACACACAAAATTTAAAGACCAGGTATACCAAACCACCCTCTTACCTCTCCTTCACTACTAATCACCTCCATTATTAACATTATTCCTATATCAAATTATCAACTGGATCTGTAACTTCAGTTGATAAAAAAAAATGATGAAAACAGAAGAAATAGAAGATGGGACACCATTGTTGACTGAAGATGAGCTGCAAAAACAGAAGCTAATAGTACAACGCCAAATATCCCAAGGGGTAAACAGTAGTGCAATCGCTGAGTTTAATCATGAATCTAGAAAGCTATGGCAGATTGCTGGACCTGCTATTTTTACTTCTATTAGTCAATACTCCATGGGTGCTCTTACTCAAACCTTTGCTGGTCAAGTTGGTGAACTTGAGCTTGCTGCTGTTTCTATGGAGAATTCCGTCATCGCTGGTCTCGCTTTCGGTGTCATGGTACTTCTATTACTTTGTTGTTTTGTGGGTTTTTTTTTATTGTTTGACTGTTCGAGTAGACCGGCTAAACGGGTGATTCGGGTTTCGATCAGATCAGGTCGGGTTCAGATATGTTCATGGTGTGTTGATATCTGGTCAAAGGCTGAGTTTGGGGAATTGGGTTAATTCGGGTTTTGGATCATATTCAGATTTGTATGTTAAAGACAGGTTTAATTCCGTTTTGTGTCAAATGAGGCGCAACACCAGTTCAATATAGGGGGGGGAGGGGATTCGAACCTGTGACATATTATCACGATACCTCAATCTTAACCACTAGACTCATACCTCTTCGGTATAACAGGTTTAATTCATGTTTTGGATAAAATTGGGTTCGTTTGTTCGGGTAGAGGTGGTATGGAGACGGTCAGTTTTGGCAGGTCTCTATTAGAGTATAGGATCACAAGTTAATTTGAATTAATATGTAGGTAATTTAATTTGGATTAGTTTCTTGATTAGGAGCTAGTTTTAAGCTAAATGATTAACTACCTTTGGGTTTTGCATAATAATTGGAGTGTGTTATCTTGTATCTTGAATTAGATCATGATGATTGATTAATGGTGGATTGCTTTTGGGTTATGTGGAAGTGCTCCTACCTAACCTACTAATGGCTTTTTTATCATTATTAGCCTATTAAATTAGAATGACATTTTTGTCACTCAATATCCAAATGTTGGAAGTATATTTTTTGGTTTGTTCAGCTTTGATTAGTCGTCGTACCGCTGGACCCACGTTAATAAGTTGAACTGAAACATCCATTTTGAATTTTCCTTCCTGCATGTAGGAATTTTCAAACCTCAAAATGTTTGTTGAGTAAGGGTCCTTTGGTGGAGTTATCAGATCATAACTTCTTTACTATTGGAAAATCAGTAGAAATTTGAAAGTTGTGACCAAATAGTACCGTTAGTTCTAAATTTACGACCTACAGGGTTAATATATTTATTTTTTGATAAATTTGAAATTTTGAGGCTTAATGGCCCAAAGAATAGACAAAGGAGATTTCAACATCTTATATATAGAATTCCCGATGCCTCATTCAAATAGCATGCCTAGACTCCGAATTCCTTGATATCATGTCAACAATTGTGGTGTAGCTATCATACATTACATATAGTGTACATGTAGATTTGGAATTTTATGTTGGTTAAATGTAATCTAATGGTGCAGAAGACGCACTGTTTGTCATGTTTAACGATGAAAACAACTCAAACAAGTAAAATGACTTGCTAAACTAGATGAAATTTTCTTATAAAATTAATTTTTACTATTGTGAACTTGCATTAATTCTATGCAATTTCATTTTAAATAACCTTTCTATAATAGATTTGTCAATGGGTCACCCCGTCAGTTGGACTAGGATGTCTGGCCAGTGAATATAGCAAGTACGGACACTGCATTTTCCAAAAATCACATCGGCCCAGCCTACTAACAAGTCCCGACACTTGACACGACAACCCCATTTGTATGCGTGCCACAAAATTCACGTTGGCCTGACCACTGCCCACATTTGATTACCTTCACTCTAAAAAAGACTGGCACTGTAATAACAGAGGGGAAAGGCTGCCTAAATTTGACCTTCTTAGTTCTTATCCCCATTTCCCAGAGCCCGTAAGGTAGTGGAGTAATGTTGTTGACATTGCTGTCAAAATATGCTGTAGTATAAGCCTTGAGATAATCAACTGATGACGAAATACTTTGTGTTCGGAAAATGCAGCTTGGGATGGCAAGTGCACTGGAAACATTATGTGGGCAAGCATTTGGCGCAGGCAAGATCAAAATGTTGGGGGTATACATGCAGAGGTCATGGGTCATCTTGCTAGGCACTGCCTTCTTACTCACCCCACTTTATACATATTCATCTTTTATCCTTCAATTTTTTGGCACATCCATTGAAATTTCTGAAGCTGCAGGTCAGACCAATGCTCTTTTGCTTTTACACTTGCGCCCTTTCTTTCGCATCATTTAATTATTTTGTTTTTTCGAATATTGTTCACAAGCCTAGCCGCATGCTATATATAGCTCAGTAACAAAGAGGAAATCGTAGTTTACGTTTGTATCACGTAAACGATAAAGAAGAGAGTGCAACCTTCATAGCTCAGTAACAATGAGGAAATCATAGTTTACGTTCGGCACCACTTCAGAAGAGGTTTTGAAGGTTATCATTACCATATTATGGTATCAATCGCAGTGAAAGTACACGGACAGCAAAATTGTGGACAGTCATCAGATAATAGAATATAGTAGCTGATAACAATTTTTTCTTTTTGGCTTTCAGCTGATTAGTTGTTCAAATGTACTACTCCCTCCTTTCCACTATGTTCATCCCATTTACTTTTTTGGGGTCGAAGTTCATAAACTTTGACCGTTAATTCTCTAAAGGTATAAAGTTTTGTAGCATGAATTTCATATAGTTGCATTTGTTATCAAAAGATCTTTTATAAAATTATAATTTTAACAAAAAAAGAATAATGTATAGCCATAGTAAAACACGGTCAAAGTGCCGTCACAAAGACCGTGAAAAGGTAAATGGGAAAAACATTGTGGAAGGGAGGGAGTACTATTATTTCCTTGTGGCATAATGCCTTAATGGTATTCAGAAATTTTCGGACTTGTGATGATAATTTGTGCAAGCAAGTGAAATGTCTTCTAACTTTGCTTTAAATTACAATGCAATTCTGTGGTGCAGGCAAGTTTGCTTTGTGGATGATGCCTCAACTATTTGCCTATGCTTTCCATTTTCCTATACAAAAATTCTTGCAATCACAGGGGAAAGTGCTTGTGATGGCGTGGGTGTCTGCTGCTGTACTGGTGCTTCACACAGTGTTGAGTTATATTTTCATGCTGAGGCTAGGCTGGGGATTGGCAGGAGCAGCAATCATGCTCAACATCTCGTGGTGGCTTATCGTCATTCTCCAGCTTATTTACATTATCTACACAAAGTCAGATGGTGCTTGGAGTGGATTGTCCTGGCTAGCATTTGCTGACTTGTGGGGCTTTGTGAAGCTCTCTGCAGCATCTGCTGTCATGTTATGGTATCTTGTTCGTCTTCCTAGCTCTCTATTTTTTTTTTTTATTTACTCTTGAAGGCCTAGCTTATGAAAATGTCAAACCAAGATATTTCTTGTCCGAAAAGTATTGCCAAAGCTGAATTTCACACAACGGCGATTATGCTGCTAAAAGATATTTAATGCCAAACTCAACAAGTTATGTGGGTGATATTCTCATTTTATCAACATTAATATCTTATTGCCATAGTGATGTATGATAGGGTAACAGGAATAATTAATTGTAATAGTTAATGGAAAGTGATATAACATTGAAAAAATATGAGAAGGAATACAATAGAACTGAATAAAATGCCAAAAGTGAAAATTAAGTGAGATTTCATGCACACAAAGACTGTCATCTATCACTTTGTAATAGTAAACATGTATATATTCCTGCCAACTCTCAACACTTGGAGCAAAGGCCTATTCCTTGAATGTTTACGAATTCAGCTACCATTTAAACAGCAAAGAGCATAGCACATTTTTCAGAAATTAAAATGTGTTGCTGAAATGTCTTCAGTATGCGTGAAGAACTCTAATCCATAATACCATATATATGTCACATGTGAGTGTCTCACGTTGAAGAAATAGGAGAAAATTGATCACTTTTTAAGAACATAATCTTCTACTTCTAATGTTAATTGGTTTTGAGTTCAACAGTATGCAATAGAAAATGATTTGATTTAAAGACGGCCGTTTTAGACTCCTTTATGTGCTTTGTACTTGCATTTTTTGATACATTATTTGCATGTTCGCCTGTACAGCTTGGAACTTTGGTACTTGATGATGCTAGTGGTTATTGTAGGCGTTCTTCCCAACCCTTTGATACCTGTTGATGCTATCTCTATATGGTAAGATTCTTTAGCAACCCGTTTTGAGTGATCATTTCATTGTATATTCTTATTTTTTATCATCAATTGTATACAAATTGTCTTTCTTTTGGATATGGGTCATGATAAAGTAGCAATTTTCTTTTTGACATCTGGTTCCTTAATACTTTAAGGTTTAAACTCGATTTTTTTTGTGTTTGCAGCATGAACTTGCAAGGATGGGATGCAATGATTGCTTTTGGATTCAATGCTGCAATAAGGTAACACATCTTGATTTGCATCCAGTTTTCTTCTTGTGAAAGCCTAATGATAATCCTTGAACTTCGAATGATGAAAATAATCAATTGGCAGCTATGGTAACTTCTATAATCATTTGTGATATTATGTGGAAATAACATGAAAGGACACTCACGGGGGTATGTTTCTTATTTACAACAGTGTAAGAGTATCAAATGAGCTTGGAGCTGGCAATTACCGACAAGCTAAGATTTCTGTAACGGTTGTTTCCATAACATCAGTGGCCATAGGATTTCTTGCCTTCTTAGTGGTGCTTGCAACTCGAGACACTTTCCCTCACCTTTTCACCAACAGTGAGGCTGTGGCTAAAGAAACAACAAGAATATCAATTGTGTTGGCATTCACAGTTCTTCTCAACAGTCTTCAACCTGTACTATCAGGTAAGCTTAGAATATAAGGCTTCAATCTAACATATTACTGTATTCTCTCCATATGAAGTTATAGAACTCCCGGATTCTTATTTATGCTCTTACTTCTGTGTTCAGGGGTTGCTATCGGAGCAGGGTGGCAATCACTTGTGGCTTACATCAATATTGCATGTTACTATCTTTTTGGGCTCCCGGCTGGCCTTCTCCTTGGATTCAAATACGGTCTTGGAGTCATGGTAACCAAGCATAAATTTTGTACCAAAGTTTGTTTGGATTAGTAGTGGATTCAGAAGGGTTGCATGGGTTGGGGTCTGAGATTCAAAGCTAGTTATTGTCAAATTCTGCAACTTCAATATTATTCAAGTCTGTGACTTGTTTACTCTGGTGGGTCAGTTTTTTGGGCTAGTATCAAATTTTCACTGAAATTTGCAAGGCAAACCATAGTTGAGTATTGCGAGGTAGCACTGTAGCAGTCGGTCAATGCAACTCATGAACTAATCTGTGTGCATTCGACGGACCCCTACCTTGCCATCGGAGAAAGCTTTTTAAGGCATGGGACATGTGAATATGTGATAAGCAGGGTTTTAAGTGGGTTTTGGCCGGTTATGTTTTATATAAGTAATTCATAATATGTTGATTCACTTTTTTATTTATTTTGGGACTCGTATATTTTTGCAGGGAGTTTGGGGAGGAATGGTAGGCGGAATCTGTTTGCAAACTGCTATTTTAATCATAGTCACATCCCTCACAAACTGGAAGAAGGAAGTAAGTCTGACCAACCTTTTCCATTCATACATGTTCCTACATAAGTTTTCGTTAAATTCTCCATTAATTTCAATCTATTGTTACAGGCCGATGAAGCATTAAGTAGGGTACGGAAGTGGGGAGGAGCAACTGCAGATGACTGATAAATACCAATTACCATTCAAATATGGCATACTTACGTTCCATGGCGGAAAAATCATCATCAAAATTCCATGCCAGATTTAGGTGAGTTACACAGCCGTGCAGTACAATGTGCTAACGTGAAATTAACAGACATTCAAAAACGATAGCATAGGGCATTGTCATAAATAGATCAGGAGAAGGCAAGATTGCCATGCTTCTTTGCTGCAGCCTGAGAATGGTTTGGATTTGGCTTGGTTATTTATCACCTGTACTATATGTCTTTAGCTGCAGTGTATTTTTTTTTTTGGGGGGGGGGAAGTTCCTAACATGTGAGAAGACGGCACTGCCATTTTGTTTAGGATTTTGATACAAGAAGGTTCATGTAAATGTGAATTGATGTATACGAATCTGTGTGTATTTCCTACAAACATGAGTAAAATGAGTTACCGTGCCTTTAAACCGCTCAAATTTGGTTCTGTTAGTGGTTATACATCATATTATTTTCGAAATTAATATGTTATTAGCTTTTGAACAAATGCCCGCACGGGATAATCTTCGAGAACATATTATAAACAATATTTATGTTATTATTGTAATTGTCATAATTTATATACAAAAAAGCCTCATTTATGTACCTTTGCTCGAGTATATACAAAGAACCATTTGTATATTCAACAATCAACATCATACGATACTATCATACTCTAAAAGCATATATACACGGTGTATTTCACCGTTCATTTTATTTGCACTTTGTATTTATGCCAAAAACAAAAGTGCTTTAATTAACTTCTCCTCTACTATTCAATTATGAAATTATGGTCAACTATTGCTCCTAAATATTAAATTAACCTTTATAATTCTCATTCTTTAACCAAAAATCCATTATGATTTAATCCGTTTAAATCATCTATGGTGGATAAAATTTCAACAGTGAATGAAACATCAATTTTATCAACATTAGTTAAGAATATATTGAAGCTTGATGCTTGGGGTAAATATTTTATGAACGTGGTGTAAACTCATTTTTGAGCTACTATTCACCACGGGAACAATGTTAGAACTTAAAACTCTTCTCCAATCATATCTACAAAATTTCCTAAATGTATTTAACGAACAATTATTTTACAATATATCAAAGTTCATCTAGTTGCTCAACTCAGCTCAAATTTTGTCTCAATTGTAATGACTTGTGTTTATCCCAACATGGTCAGATCCTTGTTACATATTTAGATTTTTTTATGGATACATGCTTTAAATTATTTTTATATGCTTTTTTCTACATGAAATCCTCGTGTTTTCAAATTTTATGTGGTACCCTTCGATTTTTCAAAACATCACTGGTAAGTGGTACCCCTAAACTTGATAATCAAAACCATTCAAAATATCTAAAATGCATTAATCCGGACCTTTGAAGATGTTTATTTAATCCACTTTTTATTGATCATTCGAGAATAAGTTGTCATGCCATTAACATAAATATCGTTTACTCAATCGTAAATATATTTTCTTTACAAATTTTAACTACTTCAAAACTAGACTTTTAGTATGTAATTTGAGCATTTTAAGAACTATTTACTAAGTGACAACAAGGAATCAAATAATAGAATCAAACCCCATTAAAAACTTGTTACTTTGAAAGAGTACGTTTTCTAAGAGTCCGTCTTACGCTTGATTAATCTAATACATAGCACAAGTTACTCTTGAAAGTAAAATAAAAAAATAATAAAAAAGAATAATAAAAGAATTGATTAATAACTACCTCTTATTATGTGATCAATAAATATTAATATGAAACTGTCTCTTGGAAAAATTTGAGCCTTATTATTCGTCTGTTATTGTCTTACAATCACAATTTATCATCACCCTCACCAACACCATTAGTGTGATTCGGCGTGTGTCTTGCTTTTTAATTACATCCCTCGGAATATCAACCTCGTCATGTCTCTACCTGTTTGTCATTTTTTCAAAAATAAGAAAATGAATCTAATATGTTATCCCACAGCGGATCACTTCAAATATAATTACTTGGTTTTTCAAATATCAAAGCTATATTATTGTCCAAATGGTTAGTTGTATGCACTCTACTTAATTCGAGAGACCCCATTTTTAACTATCTTCTTATAAAAATTATTAATCATTAAATATGACTAAGGAAGTGAACATATTTTGTGTTTTAGAGAATAACTAGTTTTTATACCCGTGAGAATCACGGGTTCGTTTGAGTCTAGTTGTGTAAATTCACTACTCATAAACGTAGTCTTATTAATTTGGGATATGTTGATATATTTGTTGCCTTGTGTTACATATAGTGGAATGTAAAAATATGTACTTATATTTTACTTATATTTTGGTGAAAAGTAAATAACATATTGATATTCAATTTCACATGAGTTAAGATATTAGACGGGTAAATACATATAATAACGTATCACTATAACCTCGAATTACTTATTTTAATAGTGAGAGTTGTGTGCAAAATTAACCATGTTAAGTGATGAATATTCGGTACACATAGAACTTATTTTTATCATAGACCAATGTTTTTTGTAGTATATTATACAAATATGGTTGTATAGACAAATAAAATTTCACAGTTTTCATACTATCTAATATAAATTTGAGAATACTACAATCTAAATTTACATTAGCTAACATAATGGATTTATATAATAAAATTTTTATTTACATACATTAAATTAATTTAAAAGGATAATAACCATTATTTTTCAATTTCATGCAATGTTATTGATGATGTGAGTATTAATTCTCCTGCAATTTCAACACAAACACAAAAGTAACAACTAAATAAGATTGTAACTATCCTTACACTTTAAAAAGAATACACTCCTTTGGTACTGTAGCTATGAATAGTAAGCACTCTCCACCGTTTGATCGCCCCCTTTAGATCTCTACCATCCGTTTTCTTTAGCCAGCACCCCATTCCATCTCCACCTTTGGATTGCACCGTTTAACCTCTGCCCTCCATTCTCCTTTACTAGCAGCCATTCCTTTCTTCGTTCATTGATCTCATCGGTCTCATCTCCTTTCTT
>JAOWBH010000004.1:649415-664621 GCA_028566215.1 Silene coronaria
GCCCCATTGACACCCCTATCCTCAACTCAATCAAATGGACCAAATTACTTTTCAAAAGATATTATGCATTTAACCATAATATGAAATACATGTTTTTTAATAATGTTTTAAATTTTAGTTAATTAATTGGTATTTATAATTTTGATAACCTAACTTGATTGGAGTAATAAATGTATAATATCGCGTAAGTTATTATTCATTATACCAATTTGTATAATAAGAGAACATATATAATTCGACCAAGTTGATCAAGTCCAAGGTCTCATACTCAATCTAGCCTCAACTGGACCAATATAATTAAGGTTCGGTCTTTAGCCCACCTTTTTACATTGGTTCAAATGGTCCATTAAATTTGGTCTGGTTTGTTTCGAGATTAAGCTAATAAACAACCTTAAGTAAAACTAATTTATACTGTACTCTCTCTATTTCACTTTTCTTTGTTGTCCCTTTCTATTATGACTTATATGAGAAGATTTAAGGAAAAAATGGTAAAATATCAACTAAGTTGCTTGAATCAAAGTAGAGTCTTGACAATGTTATTAGGGTGGAGATAGAAGTTGTTAATTATTTAAGGGTAATATTTGGGGTTTATAATTTTCCTTACCAAATTTAGAAATGGAACAATAATTTCAGTAGGTAGACTATACATCAAAGATATAATAGTCTTTACTTATTCAAATAATCACAAAAATAGAATCGCACCAAATTTCTAAACTACAACCATCAAATTAAGAACTGATTATAAAAGTGTGTTATTGGGTATATGATGTAATACATCGGATTTATAATCTTATTTTTGCAATAAATTTGGAATAAATTTAGAGGCCTAAGAGGATCATAATTCTTGTATAAAATTGTTTTATACAAGTGTTATTGTAAAAACAAATCATACCTTACTTAACTATACTTCCACTAAAATAACTTCCACCAACTAACACTTTTTCATACTAAGGACATCAAGGTCCTTATTCCTTAATTAATAGTTAATACTCCCTCCGCAAAAGTGTTTTCACCTCATTTCAATAAAATACTGCTCATATATATTATAGAAATGGGGTGAAAACAGTTATGCGGAGAGAGTATATGATTTTACAATATTTATTATAAAATCGTTTTATATGAGACTTACTCTTAAGCCCTATTTGGTAAACAACATATTGGCTAAAATTAGTAGATTCCGGCCTGATTAGTAAATTGACCAAACAATCTACTTTTTTCATGTGTTTGGTAAACGGCATATTCTGATAGTATATTGGTCGGAATCTACTATTTTTAAATATGCTGCTAATAGCAGCATGTTGTATTAGCATATTCATTTTATACATGAATTCGTTCTAATTATCCTATAATCTGCTATTTACCAAACACCCTTTTTAATTTTGCTAATTTAATTTGATAGTCAAATCTGCTAACCTTATTCTGCTAACGTTATCCGTTATTATGCATCTACTTCTACTATTTACCAAACATGGTCTTATTATAATGAGCAGTTGATGCTTTTGGAACATCATACTATTACATAAACCTTATTTCATTAAAGTCATATTTACCCAAATGCATTATTAGTATACAAAATTCAACAACAAAAACAAACATAATAGGTCTTCATTTGATGTCTTCATTTGATGTATATGCTAGATTATTAAGATAAATGCCCTATAAAAAACAATATGTTGCATAATAATGCAAATTTTGGTGAATTATCATTGTCAAGGAAGTATATGAAGTACCCTATGCACTAAAGCCATCATACTTACTCTATCAATAGTCCTGCAATAAGTCTCCCTTGTGACGAGTATATTTATCACAAGCATGTGACGGGTAAAATACTACCCACTTGGGTAGATAAGACAAACATAAAGTGTATTAGGAGTCAAAAATGTCTTGTCTTTATCTACCCATGTGGGTTTTTATTTGACCCGTCATAACCTTGTGACGGATAGAATTTGTGATAGTCCTATATAGAAACCAAAGGACACTAAGTAGAGATTATTAGTGTGGAAATTATTGGAATTTAATCACAACAAGTAAACGTGTTTTAGGATATCATTAACAATTATAATATATTAAATATACACATCCAAGCCAGCCAGTTCTCTCTTCACTATACCATCAGCTATGCCGACCAATTTTCGCACAACCACCGGGTGCACCGGCCATTTTTAGAATCTAACACCGACTTATACAACGATATTCATACTCCCAACACTTAATGACTTTCCCATCTTCGATGGCATTTTAGATATGTCGAGGAGCTCGATTATTGTTGATCATGAGGGGAGTGGGTGGGTGACTGTTACCATAAGTAGGCTGAAGTAAGTCGAGGTTGTCTGGGTTATTTTGGTGAGGACGGAGCTGTAGGTCGGTCAAGGTTGTCGGAATGTCAGAGCAGAAACTGAAACAACCTTCAGCTCCGTGAATGAAGCGGTTATCACAATCTTATCTCCATTAAAACCGAAAGGGCCAGACTGTGAAACATGGGAGGGAAGGGAGCATGCATGCTAGAATCGATTCCTCAAGCACAATACTGTATAATTTACGATTTTATATCTTGTACGATTATACAAACGAATGTTATATCATAAGGAAAGATCAATACAAAACTAGACCTCTCTGAAAAACTATTATTTTTGGTTATTCACTTGCTGTCTATTTAAACAAACAGGACAACAAATAACGAAAATCTAACTTAAAGAAATTAATATTAACAATGCGAGAAGTTTCGTGCAACTCGTGATCTTGGTAGCCTCGATGAAGTAGCCAGTTTATAGCACTAAAATGCAGAAACATGTAACAGTACAGACCTCTAGCGCGCTAATCACTCCAGCAATCCTCGTCTTTAAGGGGGAACTTTCCTTTCATGATCCTCTCATCCTGCAGTCATAACGCAATCTAAGTAGCAGAAAGGTGGAAGTAGTAACCATTTTCTCTTTACTTTTGTTGCAATCTAAGTAGCAGAAGAGTATGTTTCATCCTCGGATGTATGACGAGAGTTTAAAAGCTCGCCCTTTAGTCTTACAGCTTACAGCTTTATCTTGAAAAACTAAAATCATTTGTATATATGCAAGTCGAGGAAGGAGAGGGAGTGGAACGAAGGAAAAGGGCAAAGGGTAACGGAAGTTGTCTCTATCCCTTTCCCACCCCTCCTTTACCCTTCAAATCCCATAGAGCGTCAAAGTGACTGTCAATAGCGAGATAAAGGGTACTGGATGTACCCAACCATGCTAGTTTGTTACAAACTTACAATAAAACACTGCGAATTAGTTCGTGCTTCAAAAACACTACTTTGAAATGTACTACTCAGAAACACACTGTACTGACCTATATTGTTTTGTTTTATCATTTCACAAAGCCAAATTTAATCCCATTAGAGCGAAATGGAAAACACAAGCACATAATTACCGGTTCATCAGAGCTTGATTTGGGCGGAGACCAAACGAGAATCTGCCTATCATTGCCTCCCGTGTACAACTCCTAAAAATAGCGCGAGATAGTCAAATTTTGATAGAAGAACAAGAAGAGTAAAACTCCATCCGCTTTTTCCGTATAGCCCCTTTTTCATTTATGAAAGAAAATTTGAAAAGTGAGCTAAATAGAAAAAACGGAAGGACTAGTAACAACGTAGAATTACACAATCAATATAAATCACAAATAGTTAATTAGTTTAGTTAATAAAATCACGTGTTGAAGCAATAATGATTGTTAATCTAATTATGTTTGAACATTAAAATTGTCCTACATCCTCTTTTAAAAATAAAGGCTAAAACGTCCTTAGACATTATACATTTAGTCAATTATTTTAGAATCCGTGCAATGCACGGGCAACATACTAGTACACAATATAGCTGACTTAATTCTGGGCTGAGATAGAAAGATCTCATATTTTCATGTCTTCCGCTTTGGTTAATGGTAATGCCAACAAACCCAAAGCAACAATCAAAAGGCCAGTTAAAGGGAAGGTAACTAATTGAGGTGAAAGTGAAATGCAACACATACTATAATTAGACAGCCATTACCGACGAGTAGCTCAACTAAAACTCATGTGGCATCAAAACGATTCATAGCTGCAGAGAAGCTTCGATTCAGTTCGACTACACGCTAATATTGCCGTCCATAATATGGATCAAAAGAGCAAATTCGTATACTGAGACTATATTATTACATCTAGGGATGTTCATTGGTCCGGGACCGGACCGGACCGGACCAAACTCTCGGGACCGAAGACCAAATAAGGGTTAAAAGGTGGACCGAAGACCGGACCATATTAAAATTGGTCCGGTCTGGTCCGGACTAGAGAAACGAGTGGACCAGACCGGACCGGCCCAAATGAACCAAATTGGACCATATATGATTGTCATCGACATGGTTTAGTATGAAATTAGAACTCAAGAAGTTCGTAAGGATCAAAATAAGCAACATTATCTTCTTACTGGATTTAAGTATTTAATTACACACTTTATAATACATGTAAACAGAGTAGAAAATAAAATCAATAATATTAGAATTTTAAAGAATTGTTTCTTATATAAGTTCGGTCCACGGCTCGGTCCGCGGTCCATTCGGTCTGGTCCAGGACCGGACCAAAGTAGAGCAAATTGGTGGACCGTGGACCAAACCAAAAAAAAATATGGTCCGGTCCGGTCTAATCTTTGGTCCAAACCACTGAGTGAACACCCCTAATTACACCAAAAATCTATGTTACTCGGATTCAGGCATTCAGCTACAAGAGTCAGACCGACATGATGTCAAGTGTCACACATCTATTTTATCCAAAAGTTTCACTTTTCGATCTAAAACGAATCGTTGAGGCGTCATGCCGGACGCACAAAATGCCGCTAGAGTGAAGTGTCAAAGTAAAATAATGACATACCTGATCTTGTGCAGCGAACCAGCAACAATTGACACACTCATAGTGGCCACGAAATGTATAAGATGTCTGACCAGACCAAAGATCAAATGCCTGACAATAGATGATAGAAATGTAAATATGACAGATATTTTTGGATACATTGAAGAGTTACAAAGGTAAAGTAGAAAGCTTTACTTTGACAGAAGTCATGCATGGGGCAAAAACAAGTGATGCGTCCTGCGCAACAGCCAACTGTATCCCTTTACTGTTTTGCAGACGCGCAGTTTCAAAGTTCACAAGAGTGTTGCAACCAGATTCAATATCCCACAATCTTAATCTAGAATCGGAACCTGTGATTTCAAACAAGCGAGAAAAGGTATCAGTGAAGATTATACAATCAACAGACCGCCAAAATAAGAAACGGTGTAAGGAGGCTTTACAATAACAAATTGTAAAACCACGCATAAAATTTATAAAAATGGTAGTTACCGTTTTTGAATGACAACTAGAATACTGTGTGGAATTAAATTAACAATGGTTTTACATTAAAAATATAAGGCAGTTTTACATAAGTATTTCTAATCAATAGAACCAAAGACAGGTCTTTGAGCAGGTAAATATGATTTTACTTAAATAGATAAGTTTTAGGCAATCAACAGGCACAAAAGTTATAATTCTTGTTTGATCACATTGACGACATTTACAAATTTAGCTTTAGCAGGACAGTTTGAAGGCATGTAACACCAAACGCTACAAACTGAAAGCCGGCATGACACATACAGCTGGAACAGAAACATGCTCATCAGTCAGGTTATACTGTGATAGTTACAATTTGAATTTAAGGCCTAGATTATGTGCCAAGGATTTAAAAGCCAAATCACGTCTGTAATTTCTTAGAGATATAGAAGGATAACTAATAAGTATGGAGTATTAGGTTTAAGTATATAAGAGCAGATGGAGCAAAAGTGCACACCAAAATGCAAGGTTCACAATACAAATATAAGAAAAATCAAACAACCTGCACTCAAAAGATACATGCCATCTTCAGTTGTTTTTAGTCCTGTTACGGCTCCATAATGTGCAGTAGCACGATCTTTACTTGACATCATTCCAGGATGGAGCCTTTGCTTTACAAAACCCTTTTGTTGGGAGCCCGTTTTAGACATAGCTGAAACCTTTGTACCATTTTCAGATACAAGTTTCTTCTGATGCCCCCTACTATTTGCAGATGAACTCTGCCCTGGGTCCCTTAAAATTGCCCCCTAAAGAGACAGAATGAAATTCAATTAAGTTATTAAATTAATTACCAAAAATAAAACTAAACATGATTGACAATCAACAATATTCCACATTAAAACATATCGAACTTTTAAAATAATACGGAGTATGAGATAAGACTCATAAGAGTATAACACAAATGAACAAACAATACCCTACTAACTATGAACTTCACTAAGGCCTAAGCACAAAACAGTAAATCTCGAGTTATGCTGACGGTGCAGAGAGCTAGAATGGGTCAAAGCAGGAAAAAGACCCCAAAACTCCCACTGAAAGCTGTAACATAAAATGCTAACTGGCAACACATTCATCAGCTACTTTGAAAATTCTACAGATACAAGCAAATGTTTCTAGGGTGTGCTTATTATTGTCTCCAGATGGAACAATAATGATCAGTCACCAGTCGATTTTCAATAACCTGTAAACTTAAAAGACAACTCTATTTGTCCCGTTATTTGTTCGCCTATTCCATATTTGAGTGCCTTGGACTCTTGGTTATTTGTTTACCTTTCTACTTTAAGAATAGTTTTAAAATCTGAAATAATCATCCATTTTGTAAAATGCAATTTGGTCTACTAATCATCCAAAAGCAATAGCCAAATATGGTCACTACCCCTCTCTGCGGTCTTTGTGCCAAAAGCAAAGATAAGCACATGACCGGGACAAAGGGAGTACAAACGTACAAAGAAACAATAGCAATCAGATGCATAAATGGCACCTTATTTGTAGTTGAACGCTGTAAAAGCGGCGGCCGTCTGCCAAGTTGAGACTTGGACTGATCTAAAACAAGGAAACACCCAGCCCGTCTAATATCCCAAAAACGTATTGCACCATCGCAGCCTCCAGTCATCAAAACCCACTCATTTGAAGTAGACCACTCTACCGTCATTACACCATCTACCATCGCAAAAATGACAAATGTGAATGATAGCTGATCATGTAATTATCCTCTTGGGCCTTGACTACAACTATTGATGAGCAATACGGCAAATATAGTGGTAGCAAACTAGCAATAACAACAAAACCTTGACCCCATTTGATTTGAGGAACAAAAAGAAGCAAGTGGGGTAAACAAAAATGGAATATACTACAACATGCATGACATCATAGCTACATGAGACATTACTGATTTACAGTTTGAGTTTACGGTTTGTAACAATAGAAACTGCAGCAATTTGCAAGACCGACATATAAGTAAAAGATATCCTGCTCGCAATGTTTTTTATTTCGTACGGCTAAGTAAGTTGTTTTGCATGTTGTTCTGCGACAGAAGATATTTCTCCGTAAGCACAGTTATAGTATCCCAAAAAGCCATTGTTACATACCATTTAATCAATTTAGAACATACTATGGTCCTCAAGCAATAAGTGGTTAAATGCTCGATTAAAGAGTAAAAGCGCTACTCTATATATCATAAACCTTGAACAATACATGGCAGACAATGCTATTCAATCACTTCTGCAAGAATGGGGGGTCAAACTGTTAACGTCTAACTTACCCCAGAAGAAGCAACTTTTGTTCCAACACTAATGATCAATAAGACATAATGTTTTGAACCCTACAACAATTGGAAACTATATAGGGATAAGCTACAATAGTCGTTTTGTTAGAGTCTCGAAACTAACAAGATTGTTGGATACTTGTTTTCACTAATAAATCAGCAAGTCAACTCAGCATATTCTAGCAGCTATTTAACTTCCTTATATTCCAAAACAGCCATTTATAGTGAGACTTCTATATTTAAAGTGAGCAGCGAAACCCCCCTCAGAGCTTGTTGTCGGACAACAACCTTAAAATATTTATCAAGATTCTCAAGTTGTCAACATACCACGATGGCCAGACAATGTATGCGTGAAAGCCCCTGATGCAATATCACAAAGACGAACTTGAACATCTTCAGTGCCAACAGCTATTAGCATATGAGTGGTAGCAACAGCAGACATGGCCGTCTTATACACTTTTCCAGGCATCTTAAAGTTCATAACCACCTGCAGAATCACTGCTTAAATTAGTAACTTTCGGTGATTTTTCAAGTATAATAAAGTCAAAGTTCTATCTGTGAATCACTCATTTAATGTTCACCTGTGTTGAGTTCGTATCCCAGACGTTGATATGATGATCATATGAACCAGTAATAAACAATCCAGTATCAATTGGATACCAAGTTGCTGAAGATATGGCATATTTGTGACCCTGATCATGTTGTTTATCAATGAAGAAGATACACTTGTGCTTTGCCAGAAGGCCATCACCCTCAAACTCTGAGGGACGTTGAACATCAAAAACAGCAGCAGACGCGTCAGAGGCAGCAGAAAGCAAATATCGTCCCTCTGTCAAATCAACCTGGTTTTCTGATCAAAAAATGTGATGCAAGAGAACTCTTATTAAGGATAGACCAGCAAAGAGACATAAATGCTCTGCTCGAAGAATTAAAAAACATAAATGATATATTTACATTCAATTCACTAATAGAAACGTAACAGGCAGACCATTTTACGAACTGCAGGGTATTCCAAATATATCTAATAGCACCGTTGACATTTTTTCCACAGTGACATACCATTTAAATTGTTTCCATTTCCAATGGAACCAGAAAATCACTGTTGTTTGAGTCTGGACTCTGGATTATGATGGAATAAAATAAAATGACTTTAAGGATAGACTACTACCAGTCTACCACTACTAAGTTAATTCCTCATCTCCTATGTTTACTAATCAATATCACCATGATCGGGAAGGAGGAAAGGTCAGTGAAATATTGTATCACTGATATATCAGTTATGCAAAATCCCTAAAGTTTCGAAGGTAAGAATCAAATTATATTCACAGCACGTCAAACTTCCCCACTCCCTATTCTGCACATTAATAATCATCATCTCTCTTTTCCCAACTCAAATTCAACAACCAAATTACTACGAGAATGTAAAGTACTTCAAGATCGCTTATTGGGCGAATCTTATACAAACTCAACTATAAGCTATTAAACATCACCAAATTACTCTTACAATTACTGTTCTTA
Organism: Silene coronaria; assembly: GCA_028566215.1. Classification (NCBI taxonomy): domain Eukaryota; kingdom Viridiplantae; phylum Streptophyta; class Magnoliopsida; order Caryophyllales; family Caryophyllaceae; genus Silene; species Silene coronaria. The sequence goes on from JAOWBH010000004.1 coordinate 658,562, forward strand.
ACTACAAACCCACATGATGATGAATCAATCAACGCCACTCCATATCAACTCAACAATACTTTAGGAACATAATTTCATATGAAAAGCTTCCAACTTTTGACCTAATTTAACAAAATATGCACAGTTACAGCAATTAACATCATCCAACAAACCCATACCTAAATAAAAACAAAATCTTAGCTCCACAATACAACAACAACATCATAGCCTTAATCCCAAAATGATTTGGGGTCGGCTAACATGAATCATCCTTTAGAACCGTCCATGGGTGCTAGCACACCTCAAAATGCGAAAAAAATAATAATAATAAAGAGCTCTACAATCACTAGAGAAAATCGAACCAAATATACTAATACCCGATTGGGCTAGCAAAGGCTGTCGCACCCTAATCAATGAAAACATCGTTTTGTTTAATTTACCCTATTGCGTTACTAATAAGAGCTGGCGCACCCTGATCATTAAAAATTACCACCTTTTTTTTAAAAAAGTTACTCCATTGCATCATCAAAGTGCTAGTAGGGGCTGTCGCGCCTTGATCAATGACATATATCTCTTTTTTAAGTTACTCTATTGCATTACTAGCAGGATAATTGGGGTTATTTATCGCACCATGATCATTAAAAATTACCACTTTTTTTTTACAGTTACTCTATTGCATTACCAAATGAGCTAGTAAGGGCAGTCGCATCCTAATCAATGAAAAATCTCGTTTTTTCCTAAGATACTCTATTGCATTACTAATCGACTACTACTAGTAGAAGCTGTCGCGCCCTAATCACTAAAAAAACCGCTTTTTTAAAGTTACTCTATTACATTATCAAAGGGGCTAGTAGGGGCTGTCGCACCTTGATCAATTAAAGATCACAAATTCTAGTTAATTAAAAATATAGCTTTTTTTAAGTTACTCTATTGCATTACCAAATGGGCTAGTAAGGGCAGTCGCATCCTAATCAATGAAAAATATCATTTTTTCTAAGTTACTCTATTGCATTACTAGTCGAGACTAGTAGGAGGAGCTGTCGCACCCTGATCACCAAAAAAAATCGTTTTTTTTATAAAGTTACTCAAATGCATTATCAAAGGGGCTAGTAGGGGCTGTCGTACCTTGATCAATTAAAGATCACATATTCTAGTTGATTAAAAATATCGCTTTTTTTAAGTTACTCTATTGCATTACTAGGAGCTGTCGCGCCTTAATCACTAAAAAAACCGTTTTTTTTAAGTTACTCAAATGCATTATCATAGGGGCTAGTATGGGCTGTCGCACCTTGATCAATTAAAGATCACAAATTTTAGTTGATTAAAAATATCGCTTTTACTAAGCTACTCTATTGCATTTACTAGAAGGCTAATAGGGGCAGTCGCACCTTGATCAATTAAAGATCACAAATTCTAGTTGATTAAAAATATCGCTTTTTTTTTTAAGTTACTCTATTGCATTACTAATAGGCTAATAGGGGCTGTCGCACCCTGATCATTAAAAAATTACCACTTATCGGTTTTTTAAAGTTACTCTATTGCATTACTAGTTCGCCCTTTAACTTCAAATCCTAACTTCGTCAATATTAGCTCACTGAAATTCGAACCGTAGATCAATAAAAAAATATCGCTTTTTTTTTAAAAAAAATTGACTCTATTAAATTACTAGTTCGCGGACCTTTAGGCCCCTAAATTCAAATCCCGACTCCGTAAAAGAAAAGAAAAAAAAAAGATAAAAGGTAAAAGGAAAGGGACCTGGAGAGAATTGACGGCACCGCGATGAGGAGAGACGAACTCTTTAAAGTTAGAAAGTTGAAGAGATGAAATACGTCGAGAATTAAAGCGTCGGGAAAATGAATTAGGTCGTTGTTTGCCTTGTTCTCTACTTGCTATTTCTTTCCACGACATTTTTCCGGCGCATCTTCTTCCTTTATTTTCTGTTGATTATGATTATTACTCTTTTTGTGACGGTTTGGTTGGTTATTATTGTGTTTTCCGACGCTTGTTGATAATAATGATGATTTGGAATATAATCTCAAGGGAGAAGAGGTGGGTTATTTGGGTCGGATTGTTTCGGATCGGGAAATTATTAAGGACACTATATGAAATGGATTATATATAGGTGGTTGTGGATCGAGTCAAGTAATTATTATCAAGAAATACACGTTTTTTTTTTTTGTAAAGTGAGTCGTAAACGCGATTTTGATGTTAATTGCGGTTGAACTCAGGTCATGAGTATCACCTTTCATGACTTTACTAATTAAACTAGTTGACATCCGCAATTTGTAGGCAAATTTTTGTTACCGATTTCTCAATTTCAACAAAACGGTAGAGAAGTCACTCGTTGCATTGTAAATAAATGTATCATTATTATCATGTTTATTGTAAATCAGACAATCACAATCATGTTTATGGTTATCATTTAATTCTATATGGAGTAAAAATATTCATTTAGGAGACATTTACCTTTTTTTTTTTTTTTTTTTTAAATTAGGGCAAGGTTTGATTAAAAAAAAATAATTTAGAATTTTTGGATATGTCATTTGTTATCCTATTAAGTTTTCGTGGATAGTGACTAATAGAGAATCAATGACAAAAAACAAGAGAACATTGAAAATATCATAGGATGGTCTTAATCTCCTGGTGCGCGTATGCAAGTCTCACAATTTGAAGAGTTAGGTTTAAGCAATCCGTAGTAGCTTCATATGCTTATAACCATGATTTATGGCATCTAAGAGTGCATGTTGGCTCCCGCTTGAATAGGGGATCCGTCCCAGAATGTAGACATTTAGTTAAGTGTGATAAATTGTTTTTTTTAGTACGCTTAATTGATTTGTTGTAATGTGATATCAAAGAGAAATATATCTAGAACCTCGTACTTGTACGAAATTGTTTGGATTTATTGTTACACTTTAATGGGAACGGAGTTAGGAACTTGTGAAAAGAAGTTAGGAACATGTGGTGAGTATGGTATGAGATTTTAAGGGGGTTTGAATGAATTTAGAATCCACCAAATAACCAACTTCATCCAGAAATACATCAACCGGAGAAAAACTCAACTCCGATTATTTCAAAACACTCAACATTCCCGTAGTTTCTTTATGAAAACAGTTTTGAATCCTCCTTTGTACTCCCTTATGTACTCGTATATGAGGTGACTTTGAAAGTCCGATCATATATTATTCTTACGTCTTTATTAACACTTTTTATATACCCTAGTTTCAACTCCTCGCGGTGGACTACATAAACAAAAGGAGTATCGTGTGATCTAATGCTACCGAATCCCGACCTAACTCCAAATTAAGTCGTACTTAGGTTGTGCGAGTATTGTCTGCTTTGAGTCAAACCTTCTTGAATTTACCTTTTGACTTCTTCTTAATACTCCTTGTGAGATTAAAGTTGATAGACACTTATAAAATTTTATTTTATTTTCCATTTTTGTATCACCAATGTGAAATATAAGTTTCCCCCTAACAATGCTCGTGCTTGATGATAGGTTATAAATATAATAGGTTGACCTCAAATCCTCAACCATCACCTCAAGGTTTTGATTGAGATGAATCATCTAACATGGTATTAGAGCCCACTGTTATTATCCTAGTTATGAATTAACTGGACCAATTATTCGCAACTGTTGAAAAATAACACGGTTTGCTTTGACGGTTGGAAGAAAGGCTTAATTGCCCCCATACCGATTTAAAATGGGCCTCACATGTGTGAGGGAAGTGTGAAGAACTCAATATTAATCTACATGTGAGTGTCCCATATTGATAGTTAGTTTACCACTTTATAAGACAAGTGACTACTCCCTTTATAGCCAATTGATTTTAGAGTGAAACCTTCTTGAACTTATGAAACAGACCATTTCTTCTAAACCTGGCCAACAGGTCAATCGGGTCGGGTTTGGTTCGGGCCAATTCGGGTCGAATTAGTTCGGGTTTGAGATATTATCGGATTAGTTCGGGTCGGTCGGGTTGTTTCAGGTATGTTGGTCGGGTCATTTCAGGTCAAAGCGGGTCGGGTCAATTCAGGTCCGGGTCCATTTCGGGTCAATAATTAAGAGAGATAAAGTACATTTGGTAACATTTCGGGTTGTTTTAAGTCTTTTTCGTTCAATTAGAGTTATATTTGTCGAGTCAATTTCGGCTCGGGTTGTTTCGGATCGGGTCATTTCGGGTCTCGGGTAAGTTCCGGATCAACAAACCTCTGTCATGTTCGGGTCGAGTCGGGTCATTTCGGGTTTCGGGGGTTTTGAGTTCAGGTGTCGGGTCGGGTCATTTGGGTCGGTCAGTTTTGTCAGGTCTAATTGCATGTGAGAGGGTGACGCCAAGATTGGACGCCTCCCGGTAACGCTAACTCATTTTCCTTAACTATTTTTATGAAAAATGCTATTTTGAGTGAAAGTTTACGTAAATATGATAATGTAACCACTTTTTTTTTTCGTTTGTTTTTTTATATTAAAACGATTGTCAACGGACATCAATGACAGTTACCAAAAAATCTGTTTTACAATAAACTTATTATATAGAACATGCATACATGATATATGCATGTAAATAAACTTGTGTAAAACCGTATTAGACAAACATTTGTGATTTTCTTTTAGGATTCTTTTTGCACTTTGTAGCTTTATTCCGTTGAGCAAAGATAAGGGGAAGGACTAAGGAGCATCTAAGAATAAGAATTTTTCTTTATGGTTCTTTTCTTTTGCACAAAGCTCCACTCAAAACATGGCAAAAGGGAATATTTACCTATGAGTACAAGTCTCATTTTCACTTTTCAAGTATGTAAATTATTAATTCATTATCTCACATCATTATTATAATAATATTTGCCAAATTCAAAAAATAAAAATAAAAATTAACAACTTTAATTACTGATAACGTGTAATATTAGCCCTAATTTATCATAGATTATTAATTAAACTTATAAATTGAACCTTTTTTCATAAAAAAAAAAAAAACACAAGTTATTTTTATATTAAGGAAGTAAAATACTCTCATTGATTGATCTTCCATGTTTTTTTTGAAATAAAAGAATAAATATTCTAAAATAGATTTTTACAAATTAAAAAAAAAAACTCATAACAAATTTATTAACATAGTTAGGCTCGGGTTTCTCCAAGCATTGTAAACTTTCTTTCAACTCAAATGAGACTGTTATATATGTATATACTTCATATATCAGACTCATTTAGTCATTTTATATTATATATACATCCGTTCATGCACAAAATGACTTAATGCATGTACATATAAGTATATAACGGTTTTACACAACACGTCGACACATAGTTCATGCTAGCTTAGTGCACTTATTTTCTCAAAGAGATACTTTGATAAGCATTAATCTGTAGGTCACCCACCTTTAATTTCTTCCTTTTTAGTTGAGCTACTTTGTTTAAAACAATATTTATCATAGTTTTAAATTAATTCGACCGTTTGATCTTTAAATTTTAGAGAGTACGAGAAACCTTGCACGACCATATACGTACATGCATGGAGTAATGTATATTAATTCAATTTTTGTATTTCTACGTACAATTCAATTATATATAATTATGTAGCAATGAAATTGAATAATGTACTATATAATTGATTAACGTCCTCATTAGCGAAACATTAATTATAAATAACGAACATTTGAGCCGATTATATTTAAAATTTTCACCGCTAGTATATTGCACGGCCATATACGTACATGCATGGAGTAATGTATATTAATTCAGTTTTTGTATTTTTACGTACAGTTCAATTATATATAATTATGTAGCACCGAAATTGAATAAGGTCCTATATAATTGATTAACGTACTCATTAGCAAACATTAATTATAAATAACGAACATTTGAGCCGATTATATTTAAAATTTTCCCCGATATTAATTTAATTTTTGTATTTCTACGTACAATTCAATTATATATAATTATGTAGCAATGAAATTGAACAATGTACTATAAAATTGATTAACGTTGTCATTAGCGAAACATTAATTATAAATAACTAACATTTGAGCCGATTATATTTAAAATTTTCACCGCTAGTATATTGCACGGCCATATACGTACATGCATGGAGTAAT
>JAOWBH010000004.1:693476-708022 GCA_028566215.1 Silene coronaria
AACCCATTTTTACGTTTGAAGAGTCTAAATTAGATGCATTCTAAACATCCATATCAACTATGTATAGCCATTCATATATATTCGAGGCTACATCTCGGAATAATGACTTTCTAGACAAAGGAGCGAGAATGACTTCCACTTTATAACACTAACATGTTGTAATAACGTCGAATGTTGTAAAAATCAATGACGTGGTTATAAGATTTCCAGCAAATACAGTGCATTTAATATATTCTGAAGCAATCATGAGATAAATAAGGAAAGATGAGTAAAATTGAAATTTATTCGCCACAAATTTTCCTACATAGTGTTTGATTATTAAGCTCAAAAGCATTTACATAAAGATTGAATTTTCGGTTAATTGTAAAAACTGAATGATAGGTACAGTACTATATAGCAACAAAACAACATTACGCTAGCGCCTTAAACCGCTCCCAAAAATAGCCTAACCAAAGTTTTGATGCTTCAAAAAAATGAAAAAAAAAAAAAAATGAACATAAAATAGTTGAATTACAGTAAATAACACAATTTAACATCTCCTGCATACCTATTCAGAGCAATGAATCATGCAATTCATACCTCTCTGTCTATTGTGGCATAGTTCGATTAATTCAGTAGTTCTTCTCCCAGTCCTCCGCTTGTTTCTCAGCATTAAATAACCCACTTGGTCGTAAGGAGGCGGTGGTGCATGGAGTGGCATCCGAAGGGTTTTAAATCGACCACAGATTCCATCATAAACTTCTTTTGGTTATCTGTTGCCTTACATGCCATGGCTTCTGAACATAGCTCAACGGTATTGTTCGTTATTGTGGGCTTGAATTTTAATAACATAGCATATTCAGTGAGCATATGTAACATGCAGTCATATACATAATCCATTTTTACATCTTCCTGTATGAAGTCGCTTGCAGCCTTTCCTATCGCCTCAGCCTGTTACATTCGGAAGATCAAATATCATACAAAGTATAATGTGAGTCTTGTATGAAAATGCTCCAACTGCACAACCATACAAACAAGCATTCCAATTCCAACCCCCTCTCCCTCGCCTTTCGAAAATCCAACTCAGCCTGACATGGCTTCCCTTCTTTCAAACATGCTCTCATCATCAATCGTATGATTCGTACATAATCACCAAAAACACCACCACCAGACAACCTATCATAAAACACCCAAGCCAGCTTAACTAAATCGATTATAATCAACATTTTCAACAGATAATTAACATGTAACAAACATACATCCATATCATTCTCAACCATCCAATTATAACAACTCGCATAACAAATCAACAAATAATCAATCGCAAAATTAAACCTTTTCCAGTATCAATTAGGCAATTAATCATAGTTTGAGCATAAGGGCAATGCTTAATTCCAACCAATTTCCTCAAAATCAAACACATAAAGAATCAACATTAGCATTAAACTCTTCAATTACATGTTTATTACAATGAATTCAGGAGAAAGATCAGTTCCATAATATTTAGAAATATAGATTGATTATAAAAAGGAGATTGTAAAATGGGGTTTTGGTATACAGTTGAGATTGTAAAGTGTGACGAAATACTTACGCAAATTTTGGGAAAGTTTTCATCTTTATGATGACGACGATGACGATGACGATGACGATGACGATGATGATGACGACGACGACGATGATGGTACCACCCGAAATTCGACCTGGCCCGTTTATTCGGAGTTAAGACCCGAAATTTTGACCCCACAATTCGGTTAATCACAACCCAATCATTTTGGGATGGAGACGCGGCCCATTAGGTCAAGGCAAATTCAGAATTTAAAATATTAAATTTAGTATTAAATCTGAAAAAATAGTTAAAAAAATATTTTTATTAATTAAAATAATAAACACAATCAAAAAGTCAATATTATACTATCTTTTGCGAGTATATGCTAATCCTGCGTTTGATAATAGAATAATTAGAGACATTTTACATGTATCTCTTTTTAAGTTGAAAATCTTTGACGGTCTATAATTCTTAGCCACGAACTCGAAAATGAGAATTTTTTTTTTCAAACTAAAGATCTTGTAAAACGATCAATTTCGAAAAAAATTGTTACTTTATGAACTCGTAACCATGAGATATTGTCGGTCAAAGTTTATTTAGATAAAAACGTTTGACCAACCAAAACTCTAGCAACAAATTTCGTAAGTGACAAATTTTATTTTATTTTCAATTTGAAGATCTCGTATAGATGATCAATTTGCAAAAAAAATCGTTGCATTCTACACTTGTGACCACGAATTATAATCGGTCAAATATTTTTAAATCACAAAGAGGGGTACCATTAAAAAATTGAAAAAAATATAGGGTAACATGTAAAATATTCCAAATAACTAATAAAAAAGTTTATTTTACTAATTATGTCAGTATAACTAATGTAAACATTGAATATGATTAAATATTAATTTTAAATATGTTTTGCATTTTTAAAAAATATATTTTTGATTATAAATATAATTAAAAAAAACGCGTTAGAAATTATTTCTTGACCCGTATTTTAATCATAACCAGTATGACCCGACTCGTTATTCCGACCCAACCCTGCACCGGACTCGCCCGACCCGTTTGATGAGTCTAGTTAAAACATTAGTGGAATTTTTAAGGGTCTCGGGTTCAAACCTCCTCAAGAGCAATTCTGGGGAGTATTTATGACATGAAATTAAGTCTCTTAGACTTCGAGTCTATTACTCTTTGGTGGTTTACTTATTATACGCGTTTTGTAGGCTAAGAATCGTAGTAGCTCACCCGAATGACTTGCTAATGAGTAATGACCCAACCCGACTTGAAAATTGTGAATGAAATAACAATTATGTAAACTAACACTCAAAAAAAAAAATGCGTAGAGTAATATAGAGATAGACTAACAAAATAAGTGGATTGTAAGTTAACCCCCGACATTAGTATAACAATGACAGCATGCTCCAATAGAGATAAATAAGGAAAGATGCGTAAAATTGAAATTTATTCACTGCAAATTTTCCTACATTTATCATTTTCCTTTATAGGCCAATAATATTTTATAGGCATCTATTAGGCAATATTCTGTCAATATTGTCGTATCTCGTGTGCATATCGTATATTATCTTTATTATTCTGTAATATTGTATTATAGGTAATTATGCTATTACGTTATTCTGTTTGATAGCAATTAGGCTTGTATAAATGGTAAAAGTTGAATGAGAAGCAACACACAAAAAACTTTCACAAATCTTGTTAATTAGTTTATTTACATTTTTTTTTTTGATATTTATTCATTTATTTGGTGAAAAATATTCCCAATATGAAAATTTTTAGTGAATTGAAAAATTAGATGACCATTTTTTTATTTAATTAAATTTAGTTTACATTTTTCGTTGAATAAATAGAAATATATTGTATTTAATTTATAATAGATATATTTAAAATGGTTTTTATATAAAAAGTATAGTTACAGAAAACGGTAGTAAAATTTGATTTGTCCTTAATTGCACATTTTTTGAAACTTAAGACGGAAGCTAAGTTGTTACAAGTGAAACTTAAGTATTGATTCACACATTATACGTAAGTTATGCGGGTAATTTGAAAAGAACAAATACTCGCTTTTGTCTCGTAATCTCGTTTTACCCGTAACGGTTAACACGAATATACCCGTCTCAAACGAAACTTGTCAATACTCAATAGTTAGGGAGTGGTCCAATTTGGAAAACAAATCTCGCTTTCAATACTTGTCAGTTGTCACTCCTCCAAAATGGTGGCACTACGCCTCTTCCCTCTCTCCCGCCGCCTCACCACCACAACAACCACCCGTACCGTGTCACTCCTCCGTACTCTCTCCGCCGTCGTTGCCGTCGTCATATCCGCCGCGACGCCTGTTCTCCAGGGACGATGAGCGTGTTCCTCACTCTTATTGGGATGATGTAACTGGTCCTGTTATAGATATATATCAGCCTGGTTGTGACTTAAATCATTGGCTTGTTGTCACTGATCCTCCTCCTCAACATTGGACTCGTGATCAGATTATTGATTCCTATATCAAAACCCTAGCTACTGTTGTCGTAAGGTGTTACATTTAATCGCTTATCTTTCTTTTAAATTTCACACTGATTTGTGTTTAAGACGGTCTTAACTTGAGACGGCTCTTGCTATAGATTATAACAAAGGTGGAAATGAAAACATATGTTGTGAGACGTTTAAGTTAAGACTGTCTTGTTTAACTTTTTTTTTTTTAAGTTCGCGCCAATTATTGTTTAAGACGGTTTAACTCAAGACGGCTCTTGCAACGGATTATAACAAAGGTTGAAATGAAAAGAGGTTGTGAGACGGCTTAAGTTAAAACAGTCTTGTTTAACTTTCTTTTTTAATTTCACGCCAATTCTTGTTTAAGACGGTCTTAACTTGAGACGGCTATAATAAAGGTGGACATGAAAAAAGGTTGAGAGTTGAGATGTTTTAATTTAAAACCGTCTTAAGTAAGACCTAGTCCTTAATTTCGTATTTTACAATTGATTATTGTTTAGTTATATGTATGGATTGTATGATTGTTTTTGTTCAAGTTGATACATTTAATTAATGTTTTTTTAAAATTTTACCTGGTTTTTTCCGGTTGTTGTTGACTTGTCGAGAGTTTTTATGGCGGGAAATGTAAGCCTTTATTCACCGACTGCATTTTGTTTGCTTAAATCAATGTTCATTGTAGTAGAAGGGTTTTAATTCATTTTCAACCAATTTTTGATACTTATTAAATTCTGGATGGTGCCGAAGATCATACAGTGTATTTGGAGTTATTACTTATTCTCAACTTATAAATGTAATTTGGAGTTACTAAGTATTTGTTGATATTGAAATTAGTGTTGAAACACTACCTTAAAGAATTATTCTGCAAATCTAAACGACAAAGATTGCTGCTGAAGTTGGCAGGAATATCCATAGAGCCGTTAAGTTGGTTGTTTGCCAGTACCCTATTGTCCAAAATTCAAGGGGTCTATCTCAAATGCACATTCAAAAACATATTTCAGAAAATAAAGGAGAGGTTGTCAGATTGAAGTAGTTCGTTGTGATTTACGACGTAGCCTGTAGGATATATGATAAAAGGTAGGACGAATAATATCATTGATGGATGGAGAATGCAAGAGTGAACTCATAGAAGTTTCACAGAGCTGCTAAAATAAATCAGTAAATTAAGATAACTTCATCAACATAGATTTACGAATTAGGCTTCCACGGTATGGATGGATGTTTGCAGTCGGGTGCAAGGGTTGGCTCTGAAAAGCAAGATAGAGAGGGGCACAATTCAGTTGTGGAATCAAGTTTGAGTAGTCTTGTGAATTTCTGCTGCTTCAGGATTTCGACAGAAAGGAATTTCATCAAGTCTGCAGAAAATATACATTATCCAAAATCAGTGAAAGAGAAAATAAGCTGATTATATTTCTTTTATGTGGGGGAAAAATGAGAACGTTGGTAAATGCTTCTTCATGGAAATCCCTTACTGAACTACAATTCGTATCAGACCTCAGCATTCCCTGTCCGGACATATTTGGGCAATGATGGTGATCAGTTTCATTCGTAAAATTATAGTATTATTATCATTAAAACTTGTGAAATCGATTGTATCTCAATGAAATTGTTAATTGAAATTTTGATTGACACATCATCGTTACTCAATATTTTATCTGTTTGCAGTGAGGATGAAGCTAGGATGAAGATATATTCTGTCTCTACCAAATACTACTTTGCTTTCGGTGCACTTATATCTGAGGAGTTGGCACGCAAACTCAGAGGTCGTCCATGACACCATCTTACCTATTTTCCGCTAGAGTACATATAGAATTTGTTTTAATGTTTTCACTGATATATTGTGCAGTGGTGGAGAAAGTTTGCGCCGTGGAGCCTGACTGCTATGATGATGTGGAGAACAAGGCTTATGGGGGTAAGAAGCAGAGTGTTCTGATGCCTTAATTGCAGTATAGAGATGGTTGTTAATATATTGATTTCTTCGCATTTATACTTTTTTCTTGACATCCTATTTTATGTTGTGACAGGTGAGCCTTTTATCAATTGCCAAGCTGTCCCATATGATACGAAGTATCATGCTCATTGTGTCAATGAAGAGGAAACTCAAAGCTTCGAGAATACTCCGGAGGGCAACATGGGTGGTCCACCAGGCCAACCTGGTCTTTAATGCATTATACTTTAACACTTTTGCAGCATTTCACAGCGGTTCTGATGAAACTTCTTCTGAAGCCTCACTTGTAGATATTAATGGAAGTTTGTGCGACGGTTCTTTACTGTGCTGAAATCATGCGGTTCTAAAACTCTTTCTGAAGCCTCACTTGTAGGTATTAATGGTAGTCTGCGCAAAACCATGCGGTTCTAAAACTCTTTCTGCCTCACTTGTAGATATTAATGGTAGTTTGTGAGGCGGTTCTTTACTGTGCTGAAATCGTAATGAAGAATTAGTTTTGTGAGGCATGTCTTGGCTTGAAGCTCAATGTACTATTTGGAAATTGACGGGAAAATACAGTAGTCTTCATTTAACAAGAATCGGTGTTTTTGTCATATTTCCTTCAAATTTTTGGCTTCAGTTTATTACGGAGAAAAATAGCTCGCTTCATATGCAGTCTTTATTTTGGTCGTCTGAAACCCCATCTACGAGCAACATAGTAGCATGACTACATACATCCAAAGGTGATCATGGGCCGGGCTGGATTTTGACCACAAAAGACGGCCTGTATGTACAGGCTGGGCTGGGCTTACATTGCACGCCTGTTTTCTCAGCCCAAACACGGTGAGGCCGGGCTTTTCAGGCCTAAGTGAGCTTTTTGGCCCAATTGTATTTCTTACAACCCGACTTAAAACTAAACCATAGCTTGAAAGCATCCATAACAAAGCTTGCAAATTAGGGATGACTGTAGGCCACAGGTTTTTTTGGGCCATATCTAAAACCCAAGCCCGGTAAGATTTCAGGTCGAGTTGAGTTGGGCTGTTGGGCCTGGGCCTGGGCCATTTGCTCTAGGAATGGGTCATTTTAGGTTTGTAAGATTTCAATTAGGTGGGGTCAAATTATTCGAGTTCAGGTCATCTACGAGCCTATTATTATCAATTTTTCAAAAATAATAGTGTCTAGTTGCGACGATAAACATTCGGGTTATATTATATTAGATCGGGTCCATTCGGGTTACAAACCACACCCGTGTTTTCAATTCGGGTGTCCGATCATATACAAGTTAGCTTACTTCACTCAGGTCATTTTTGTCAAGCCCATGTCTAACCCCCACAAAAATTCCCAAGACAACATGTTTACCTTTTCTATGTTTCTATGTGGCTAATATCATCTCATTAATGCTACACAGTTAAGATTTGTCAGAGCACCTTTTACCATTACAAGGGTCACCTCAAAGTTAAGCTTAACGCTTATGAGTAAGTCGGACTTGCAAGAACAAATTGTGAAGCTTTTACTCATTTCGTCCCAAATCTCAATCATTTGTTTACCTTTAAAATGAAGGGAGTATTAGCCTAGAGCAAAGTTGATGTCGCAGGCCTACAGATTTGCTCGGATTGACCGATACACACACACACACATCGTTCCATTTCTAAATGTAAAAGGATTACATGTCAAGAAGAATAGATCAGTTTAGTTTGAAAGTATTGTTTATCAGTTGACAATCAGAGTCCATCCGTCTCTTAAGTCAAACAAACGGATATTCATTTCAACAATCAATCTTCCTATCCAATCACATTTCGAGTTTAATACGTATTCAACAGACAAAAAAAAGAATCGTGTTTGAGCTGCGGGTGGTCAGCAAGTCCAGGAGGCAGATCTCTTGACACGGGGACACATCTGCTTGTCTTCCTCAATCGACACCATTCCCAAATGAGAAGGATCCTCCAACATCATCTTTGCCACCAAGTATCCTGCTATCGACCATGTTTGGCTTTTTCTTGCTTGCTTCCCTATGAACCTCCCCGTCTTCCCATCGTAATACTCTGGCCACCCGTCCTTCAACAGTCTGCTTTCCGTCAGTTCTATTGCTTTTCTAGCGATCTGTGGTCGTCCGCTCTTGATACAGGCTGCCGTAAGAAGCCACAACAGAACTGCACCAACCAAATGTCAAACAAACAGAAACAAGCTTAACGTCTAAAGCAAAAAATTAAGGAAGGACTCCCTCACCTGGCCAAGATCCACCGTTGTGATAACTCCAGCGGGTGTTTTTTGGATCATATCCAGTCACTATCTTCCATTCATGGCCTTCCAGTGCAGGATAACTTATCTTAAGAGGCATTTCTCCTACCAATTCATCCCATCGCGCTTCTATTAGATCCATAATTGCAGAAGCCTGCTCTGGGGTTGCCATTGATGATAAGATGGCCACACAATTTCCCAGACAGAACCACCTGAAGTCCATCCTTGCGGGGCTCACGTTCCCGATAAAGTAACCTCCCTTAGACGGCATGAAATCAAAAACCCAGTCTTCCAGCGAGTCTGGCATCACATTGAACTTGTTCACTGCTGTGTGTGAATATTCTTCTGTCTTGTAGCGGTATATAGAATTGAGTTGCTTCAAGTCTAGCCAGAAGTAGCTTCTCATATGAAAGCTTAAGGCATGCAGTCTGTCTCCTATTTTCTGTATGAACTCTTTCCCTTCCCCTTCGGGCTTTACCAACTGTAATGCGCACCTCAATGCCATGAAGAACAGGGCTTGTATCTCAATAGGATACCCATATATACCCTGAAGCCATGAAATAGTTTAGTTTTTAAACTTTAAAGTACAAGTGAAAAAGATTGCACCTAAATCACCATAGCCGCCTCGATGCACAGTTGACATGGTATCATTTTCATCATCAAGTGTAGACAAAAAGATTAAAAGAATACCGAAAAACATTAAAAACATGTTAAAGTGACACAGTTGCAAAAGGCCTTTCCGCCCTTGTCATGTTATATCACACTGTAAAGGATGAGTTGCTATTTGTTAAATAGAGAATGATCGGCATGATTCTACATCTCTACTAGTTATGCGAGTCTTTCGACTTATTCCTAAAAACCAAGCGATCTAGTACCTCGTAAGTCTTATCCATTAATTGATCACTAATCAGTCAGCCTGACAAACTCACTCTTCCACAGCTCCATCGCCAGTGACAATCAAACAAGGCAGCAAACTCCAGGTAGACAGACACGAAAAATAGAAAATAGAGACAGAAAATACAAATAAAGCATAGAAAACAAAGAGGAAATAAGATCAAACTCCAGGGTTTTATTTGTCTCTCCAGCACTAGCATATCAAAGGAACAATAGTGGTAAGAGTTTTAAGTATATCAAGTGTCTGTAGCCTTTTAGAAGAGAGGAAGAAGCTACGGAGTATATGCTAAGAGATGACCTTGTCACTCATCAAGTAAAGAAGTGTCCATTAACCGACCAAAAACCCAAGGATGAAGATCTCAAGAGACACTATTTGAAAGAAACTGAAATTTGCTCTCTCTTCAAGAAAATAGTGAAAAAAATCAGAACTTACTAATCAGACAGTTAAATTACGTTCAGAAGGAGTATCTCCAAAAGGTTTTTCAGCAAGTGTTCTAAAATAGCCTCCAGACCAACCAAAAAAATATAAATGTTCATATCCGTGCAGAATATCGAAGGCATTCAAAAATAAATTTAAAATTCTGCACACGGGCTCCATTCAAACAAGCAGCACAGAAAGGGCGGTTATGCAGCTATTGTACTGGTGTTCTACAGCTATTCTATAAATTCTAAAAATGTGCAGAGAGCAAAACAGGTAGTAGAGAATAGAGATAGCATGCATGAACACTGAAGATAGGTAGCTAACTAAATAAAGAAAGCGCAAAGCTGAAAAGAACGAACCATTCTACGATCAATCATACAGCAGCCATCTGCACAGAGAAGGGTGGGAAAAGTATCAAAGCCTTCTGATAGACAAATGCTGAGGATAAGGCGGATACCCCTTTGACATTCTGGCCTATCAGCCAGGGAAGAATCTCCAGTGGATTTAGTATAAGCACGCAGCAGTATTATCCACCAGAAACCTGAGTCAACAGGAGCTACTCTTCCAATTGCAGCCTCACCAAAATCAGCAACTAAAGTCTCGGTATTCCTAACAGAATCATGATGCACCTTGAAACTTGCAGGCATGACACCTTCCCCTAGCTTGAACAGATCGACCTTTTTCTCCCATGATTGTAGACGGAGTGTTTTTATTAGAAAATTCTTCACTATTTCTGGTTCTCCGTTCATCAAAAATGCCAAAGCACTTGGAACAAAATCTCTCACGAAGACCTGTTGAGGAGTGATCATATAAAATGGTGTGAGCAAGTCCAAGAAAACAACAAGATCCAACAGCAAGAATAGGAAATAAACAAGTCGACGTCATCTCAAAGCCCAAACCAACCACAAGAAAGCGGAAGCGACTCATAGGATATTACAGTACTAAGATCATATCTACATCTGAAAATAAATCCGACAATTGATCAACCAAATTGAGCAGATTACAGCATTACAATAAACAATTCATTATCAAAGTGGTCCAGACTTATGCTTCAAGACATAGACAAATAGTTGACCGGCAACCTGAACTTGTCTACGACTTCTGATCCTAAACTGATTCCATAATATAAAATCGCGACAAAAAAGAAGACACGCAAATACAGGAAAGAGCTTCACCTGATCATAGTTAAGCTTTTCCTCGGAATTGTCGATAGCAGCAATAGTACCAACAGGCTCCTTCCTAAAATACACAATGGATGCCCTCAATGCATCCCAAGCTTCAGCAACAATTGGGTGCGGCTCAAACCCGTTTTCAGACCTAGGAGTATCGAAGCCAGACCTTCCACCAGATGAATAAATACTATCAACAGGCTCGAAAACCCGAGAACTATTCTGTGTATTCTTATAAAAGGGTCTAGGAGACATAGTTATCGACATTTCGCTAAACGATTTCTCATCAAAAGATCTCTTTCTTTCAATGTTAATTGGCTTAGCTTTCTCTGTAAACCTTGAAAAATCATCATCATCAATCTCAAATATTGATTTAACTCTGCCAATTTCTCCATTTTCATGGTTTTGAGACATTATTACTGCAGCAACAGCAACAACAATAAGAACAACTGTTGTATTACTCAACTAAGTCAACACCAAGTTCACCAAAAAAAACGATATATTCGTTTTAAAGACCTACAGTTTTCCAATATCTGCAACAATGACACCATCAACATATAAAAAACATGGAAAGTCTTGATCAGAAAAAGTCAACTTTTTGCTCCAAAACCCTACAAATTTGACTTATTCTAACAAATCTAAAGTAAACCCATTTCATAGATCCATTTAAAAAGTTAAAAGGGAATTTGTTACTATCCTAGTCGAGTAAAAACAATAACATTACATCTTGCATTACCCTAGTCGAGTAAAAACAATATTACGTCAGTACTTTAATGACTCTCGCCCGTTAATGAAAATAAAACAAAGAAGGGAATGGACTAACCTTATTAGGGAATGAAGAAGAAAGTGGTTACAAAAATATTGGTATATGGTATTATTATCAGGTGAGACAAGGGAAATAAATGTGGAAGAAAAAAGAGTTAGGAAGCAAAGGCAAATTAATGTGTGGGATTAAATAGAGAGAGTTGAAGACATATGCCCAAAAAAATGTCATGATTTGGTGTGTAGATGGGGTTTCCAACGTGGATTTTGTCGACAAAATTGACTGCTCTTTAAGTAATATTCTGTCAAAATATTGCTTTTTTGTGCATGTCTTGGAAGTAAGGTTGGTGGGTTACCCAATTCTTATCTGTCTTAAATAAAAACGAGTTAAATGGATAGATGAGAGAATATGACAAAAATCTTGTTTTGTGTATTCATATAGGGTTATATTTCATACGTTTTACCCTAAATACAGATATTCACGGCTTCTAGTTATTACCTGATTTATATTTCGACGATAAAAATTAAAATGGCAAAAATCTTGTTATTACCTAAATAACTGTTATGGTAGGAAATTTATATTTATATATTGTTACATTTAGTATAGTTATATATTCGTAGTGGATAATGCTTCCAATATTTTGTAATGGATAATTCTAGCATGGGCCATGAGCTTATATCTTAAATGTTTTCCTGTCTTTATCAAATCTTTTGCATGTTACTATCATTTGGAGTAATATATCATTATAATTTATAGTGTGTTATTTTTTTTTCCTATAACTTGTTACATGCAACTATTTAACGGAAATTTATAATTGTTTTCCTGATTTGGTCTTCAAAATTTGTTATTTCTTCTTTCCTAATTCCTATATGATTGCTTGTGGGCTGCATCGTGCATAGTCGCGTAGAGCCGTAGATATGACTAAATCAACATAATTATTATAGAATGTTAAGTTATGAGAAATGGTGGATATATTTTTATGTTTAGAAGAAGATATGTATAGATATGTATATGTATAATCTCTTATTATTCTTTTAGCGCTTCACATTGAATATACATCGTCTTTGATACTTTCTCGTTTTTCAAATTTCTCGATAATTTTAAAAGTGAAAAGCAAGCATAAAAATAAGCTTTGACCAAGATTTCTCACGTTTATATATTTTATTTTATCGACGACATAATATTGCAAAATAATTTTTTATACTATATTAAATTATGTAAGCATCCCATTATTACAATGGTGAATATTTAACATGGTTAGTTACCAGCTAGATTTTTGAATTTGTTTTTTTTTTTGTTTTTTTAGTAATAGAGAAGCGAAATTAGCCCTTAACAAAATAAAAAACAAACAGAAAGCGGGAAATTACAAAACAAAAAACAAACTACTACGCATTAAACGGAACCGAGCGTGGCTTGGCAAAGCCACTCCTCTTGCATCTTGCTCAATCAACCGGAATAAATGACTTAGGATAATACCATGCTCCATGATTGTTAACTGTTGCTCATGTTCGACCCTAAAATTGGCTAGCCAATCAGCACAAGCATTTGCCTCACGATAGACAAATTTGTGGTATCGTACGCACATAGGCTCATATTTTGACTTGTATTCCATAGAATATAAATTAGCATGTGCCACATTGTCTATTACCTTAGATGTCATATAGTAGCATTAAATTATTCCCCCTCAAATATGCATGATTTGTTCATCAATGATTGAAACATAATAAAATAGAATGGTAATCAAAGTTAATTCACTTATTCCCCACAAATGTGCCACCTTTGTTTATCAAAAACTTAATCAAAATAGATCAAAGGGAAAACGTGGATAACCATAACCGTGGGTAGAGCTGGCAAGTCTCACCCGACTCGATTCGACCCGAATTCGAGTCAACCCGACCCGATCTAAACCAGATAATATTGAAACCCGACGTCAATCAGGCCTGACTCGACCCGTTGACGACATGTAACTCGACACGACCCGATGATTAGTGACCCGAACCCGACCCGATTAAATTAATAACCCGACAATTATCAAGCTTAATAATGAAGTGTTTTAATTGATAAGTTTGGCTTAATAATGAAGTAACTCAACCAAATAATGTTTAAAAACTAAATTTAATGGTAAGAAATTGAAGTAATACGATAAATTAACGGACCCGATAACGACCCGACCCGATATATCATTTGACCCGAAATGACCTGACCCGATAACGATATGCGACCCGAATCTGACTCAGCCCGAAAAGGTGGGCTGACCCCAATATGACCCGATTCAATATGACCCGAACTCGACTTGACCCGATTGCCATATCTAACTCCATAGGTATGTATTAGAGTTGATCGTGGACCTAGTCAGATCGGGCTTGAGGTGGGATGGGCCTCTGCTTAAAAAATATCTCCTGCATACGGATTGGGTTAGGTCAGGCTTAGAATGCGGGCTTGGTTGGCGAGCCCAAGCCAACTCGTATCAGGCTAATGGGCTTCTGAGCAGTGGCGGAGCTAGGATTCCCCGTTAGGGTAGGCGAAAAATTGAAGTAGGGAAGAGCTGGTAATACCGTGAAATAAAAAAAGAAAAAACCCAAAAATTCGAAATTTACAATGTCCAGCGTATGCGAGCATCCCTTTTAGCCCCCACTTCTGGGCTAAAGTAGGTTGTTTCCTTATAACACATTAATATTGAAGAGCATCCTTAAAGGATGTTAGAGTAGATTAATATTGAAGACCGTCCTTAAAGGATGTTAGAGTAGTTGATGGATGGAGTTTTAAAATTAATTTTATGTTTACATATGAGGTTGAGTGAAGTATGATTGAGACACTTATTATCGTTGACCGGACCGGACCTGTAACACCCTCAATTACCCGGCCGAGGTAACCAAGAGTGCTACCATCTCAGTTGCCCGAGGTAGTGATTACAAAACTCCAATTCAAAGAACATTTTATTAATAAATACAAGTTTAGTCGTTACAGCAACTCGACACTATAAAATAAATACAATTCCTAAGACTACGACCTCTATCTCAAACTACTAACTCGACTCCATCCTCGTAGCGCGGCCCCATCCCGAATGCATCATATAAACCTGAAAGTCAACTGCTCCCCATATGATCGGAAATATCATA
>JAOWBH010000004.1:721357-741211 GCA_028566215.1 Silene coronaria
TTGTAATCCGGTCCATTCCGGTCCAACCGGTCCGGTTTTTGGACCAGAATTGGATTGTTGGACCGAAATTGGCTATTTAAAAATAATTCCGGTCCAACCGGTCCGATTTCCGGTCCATCATTTTTGGGATTCCGGTTCCGGTCCGGTCCGGACCGATGCACAGCCCTACATAAGATCCATACTCCGTATCATAATACTGAGTATAAGAGAATATTTTACTGTTATTCCAACGTGTGTCACAACAACACATGTTAAAAGTATAAATGAAAAGAAAAGTCCACAAAATAAACTCAAGTTTGTCAAATATTACAACTAAAAACAGCCACAAAACTTGAGGGATTTTTATCTGGATTCATCATTATTAGCATTATAATTAAATGGAAGTGAATCATTTCATTAATTTGAAACAATGAATATTAGATGCACGCCGATCATTCTTGTCAAATGTACCAGTCATTTTTCAAGAAGGAAAACTGGTCTGCCACTATCTTCATTGTGCATTTCATCATCTTGGAAAATAAATTGGATATTTTGAACAAATAAATCATGAAACAACATAACAAAGGAAATGTAAATGTAACCCTTAAGCCAGCCGATCACAAAATCTTGGCGATCTTCTCTATCTGGTGAGCTAAACCGCTTATCATAGCCAGATGATATTATCGAAATTTGAAATATAGACTTCAAATTTGAAGTAAAAATATGATTGCACAAGACTCAATTGGTAAATGCTATTGAAAAAAGTCTAGCAACTGTAAATAGCCAAGAACAAAAACAAGAGTACCACAGAAGAAGGGTCTGACAAAAGGTTCACCAAGTATTTCAACTACCAACTATAAAGGAAGTGCAAAACTAAAAAATGGACCGAACATAAACAGGACAATGATAAAATCAACGATCTCAAGATCGAGGCAAGAATATGGCAGTCGGGTTACCGGGGGATGGAAGATTTTGATTTAGCACCGTTGCCAAAGCTCCGGCTTTTGCAGCAGCCTCTGGGTCCATAGCCGACAAAACCTCAATATCTTCTACTCCAAGCTGCCTTTTGATGAGTTCCTTGTTTTGAGAGAGAACATCGATTTCACCAAATGGTAGCTTCAACTCCAAGGCCTCGGGTCCAAGTGAAAGCGTTTCATCCTTTTTGAACCGCAAAAATGGCATACAAAGCTTTTGAATTTGCTTAAAATTGGAGGACTTGCTGATCTCACTTTGTTGTAGTGCCGCCATAATTTCACTATCGGGAGCAAATGTGCGAGATTCCGAGTTGAATTTGGATTGTAGTATTTTCAAGCACTCTGCTTTCCAACCATCATAATTCTCGTTCACATAAATCAATCCAATCAAGTCTTTGGCCTCGGTAATCTGAGTTTCCTGACCTCCTTTCTTGTTACCCTTTTTTGAGCCCTGAGTTTGCTTTTGAAGCAGCTTCCTCATCGTCACTATAGAATCTTGCAGATATTTATTGGCGCTCTTAAGGGTTAAATTAGGTAACTCCGCTGAAGGCCAGCCAGCTTTTACAGCAAAGCCTTCCTTCTTCAAAAGCACCCTCCAAACATATTCTCCATAATGTGGGCAAATCGGAGTGATAAGACGAGTTTGAATGTCCATAAACTGCCACACCAAATCCCGGTTCATGCCACCAGCCCCACACGAGTACTTGTACTCATCCCTAGCCGCTTGCAAGTCATAAAAGCCGGTTTTGAGAGCTTCTCGAAACATGTAATTCTCATAGTTTTGCTGAGTCACTTGGACTGCCAAGTTCATCTCATTCTGGAATACATGGTCAGCATATGTAGATGGACTACCTGATCTCAATGATGCTTCTGCGGCAATTACTTCTTCCATCCATGCAAGTTCTTTGGTGAGACGCAAAATTGCAGCATTTGCAGTTTCAAACACAAAATTTGCATCGTCTACCCCATCTCCAGCATCAGCAAGGGCAAAACGTGTCGAGTCAGCCGAAAATTCTTCTATAGCCTGCCGAAGAGTTCTAAAGTTCCCAGTTGACTTGGACATTTTCTCCGAATTCAACAGAATATGGCCGTTACATCTGAACCCTCGAGGCCAGTGGCGTTTGTCCATGATAGCAGTGTGATTGTAGATGCTAAATGTCAAGTGATTTTGGATAAGGTCTTTACCAGACACACGAAGATCAAAAGGATACCAGTACTCAAATTCCTTCTTCATCGATCTAATTACATCTGGATCAATAGCTGATGCCTGTGGAAATGAGCCACCACAGAACAGAAAATCCCAAACTTCATCAGTCAAATGTTCTGGTCTTATTGAACTAGCATTCGTTCCATACATGTCTCCGTCTTGAAAATAGTGGGCTACTGTGTAATAGGCCATGTATATGGTCGAATCTGAAAGAGACTCCACGAGAAATTGTTCATCCCAAGGAATTCGAGTACCGAGACCGAAAGACCTAGAGCAAGCCCACTGGTTTAGCCAACCCAAAGTATGTTCAAAACCATGACGTGTCTCATCAGCGAAGCAATTCATGTTGGCCAAGCACTCTTCAGCTAGTTTTTTCCATTCTGATTCACCATATGTTATGTACCACTGATCTGTAAGAGCCACGACACATTCGTCACCTGATCTAGACATCACCTTTTTCTCAGGCTCACTGTACATAATGGCTTGACTCTCTTCTAGAAGCATTTGTCGGACTTTTGGCTTTGCGTCTTGTACCTTTTCCCCAGCAAATTCTCCAACTAACATTGTCCCGTCAGTAAAACCCTTTAGATAAGTCAGCCTCTTTGCTTCAGCAAGCTTATCTTTCTCATTTTGGCTCTTGATCTTTAAATCAGTGCAGACCTTTTCAGCAGGCTTATCACCAAATTCAGGAATATTAATAATGGGTATAATATCATACGGAAGTATCCAATCATCTTTCACACCAAATTTCGCCCGTAGAGCTGGTTTTGCTTTCAGATCATGCATAGCCATATAGTCATCAGGCGCATCACTAGGGACACTTGTGACAATACCAGTACCTTTGTCCGTCAAGATCGTTAGCATGGGAAGAGCGTAAATGATTTCATTAAATGAGAGTGGTGACTTTAAAGGCAAACCAATCAGGTCATGACCAGTAAGTTCAACAAGGCATGTTGGCTTCTCTGGGATCCTCGAGTATCGCTGGTAAGCAAGATTACGCGCTGCTCTCTCAGTGACAATGAAGACCTCTTCTTCATTAATTTCAAATGCTCCATATTTCCCATCAGGTAAAACCCAAGCATTTGTTTGCCCATACATTGTCTCGGGCCTCAATGTAGCAGCAGCAAGAAACACTTTTCTGCCCTCTAAAGCACTGAACTTCGCCGGAAAAGGTGGGAGCACTTCCATCTTAATGATTGTGTATTCCTGGGGCTGGACCCCCTCTCCGGAAGCCCTGTCATGATCCGCACAAGGTTGTCCATCCAATGGTGAGAATATTGCGTATCTTAGATCTTTCACAATCTTACCGGCAGCCTTAAGCTTTCTCATCTGCCACCTCACGAAGGAATCAAAGAAAGGATTTATGTCGGTCGTCACAAAAGAACGCCTCCAGTCAACACCCGAGCCAAAAGCTTTCAAGTCTTCAACAGCTAATGGAGGGAAATAAGTCAGCCATTTATATGGGTCCTGAAACCCTGAGATCTCTTCGTCTGAAAGGCCAAAACTACGCATGATTTCCCACTGGTACAATTGCGTTCCAGTCTTTGCGGCAACCTTTGATTTTTTACCCTTGAATTTGTCAGGAGCACTAGCGTCAGGTTGTTCAGGTTGTTCTGCAAGCTGCCCGACCTCTTCCTGAACCGGGGCTGGAAACACAGGTGGGTTCCCAAACTGCTCAATTTCTCTAGCAAGTTTATCCGCTGCAGCTTTGATGGGCATGCCGGTGCAATGAAAGCCAAATGGAAAGAGTACATTGGCCCCCTTCAATCTGTGATAGGAAGCAGCAAATTCCACCTTTGAGACAGAGAATGCGTGTCCAAGATGCAAATAGCCATTCATGTAGGGGAATGGAAAGTTCCCAAAAAACTTTTCTCCATGCTTAGGAGGATGTTCTCCCGGCTTCGAGACAAAAACGCCATTCTCCTCCCACCAGCCACGGACCTGTGACTCTATCTCCAAAAGCTTATCCCTCCTTGCAAAGCTTTTACTACCTTCTGCCATGTTACTTGAAAAAACCCTGCAGTAATAGTAATAGAAGGTGAAACGACGCCTTAACAGTGAGTAAGTCAATTAAGTAGCCTCATTGTTTAAAATTCTTGCAAATTAGCAAATGGGGCTAGTTTACAAATTGGAAAATAATAGACACTGCGCAACAAATCAGTTCAAGTGCAAAAAATGGATTAATACAGTAGCATAACACAATGGTCAAGATGAGGTAATAAAGAGTGATTTGACTTTGAAAGATGAGAATTGGAGAAATAAGAAACAAAATTTAACATCAGCTAACATTTATTTAGGTCACAACACACAACAAAAAATCATAGATTTGAATGTGTAAACATCGGATGGAATCATTATATATACTTAAAAGAGGAATTCACAGGGAAAGGATGCTTAAGATTAGTATAAATAAGATACTCATCGTAAATAAGGTTTCTACGGCTGAAACTTTTATAAAATTTTCAAGTATTCCTCCTTGATGCGTTTCTCCTTCCTATTTTTTTTTTTTGTAACTAACATTACTAATAATATACTCCTAATGTAAACTGTTAATTTGATGTTATATTAGTATAAAAAATATGGGACATCAGTTATATTATACAGCTACATATAAAGCTGGCGTCAATTCTTGTTCTAGATGCAATCTGAAATGATTTCATTTACTTGAAGCCTTGGAGAGTTGAAGGTGATGTCAGTGTTTCTGCAAACCACTCATAGGATACAAACTATTATATATATGCAAGTTTTAGTTGTAGATAATGCATACTACACCTTATTACTACAGATTTTTAGAATTTTGGATGTACTTTTTTGTTGGAAAATAGTATGCAATTTCTCAGAGTTACAAATTTGCAATTACGGAGCAAAAGTTTTGGGCGCTAGGTCTCTAAACAAAGCATAAAAGTATTGATCATATTTATAACGGATAGAAATCAAAAGTTCTCTGAGAATATATCATATCATCCGTATCTCTTTACTTATCCATTTGCTTTGCATGGGGTGATTACTGATTAATCATATAGTATTTTTAATCTCTCTTAAGATATTCATATGTATTTTTCACATAGAAACTTTGATTTTTAATAGGCCTTTGCCATAATTCACTTTCATACAAGAGTTTCATGTGGTGCAGTTAGCTGTTTGTTGATGAAAAAACGAATTATTTTTATTAATATCCATTTTTGTTACGCTGTATGTTTATGTTTAAACTGATAAATCATGATTTTGTCTAAAACTTCATCACTAAACTGTAAACGGCACAAGAGATCTCTACCTACTACCACAAGCACACACCTAAGCACACACCTATACATCTTTGAGGAAAAACAAATGAACAAAAAAAATGATATAAATAGTTTATTATGTGGGGTCAGGTATGGTCAGGTTATTGTGGTCGGATATAATGAGGATACGGGGGTAATATCGACAGAATTGGCGCAAGGAGTATATTGTCGAATCGGTACAAGTATCCGATCCTTGGAAATAATCGTATTCAACTAACTCTCTCTCATTGTGTTGGTACAGCACATATTGGTTCGACAATTTGATCAGAAATCATTAACGATAAGGTCATTTCCCGTACAACAATTGAAAGGGATTGAATGAAAAAGATGAAAAAAAAATCAAACACTACCACTAACATAAAACTAACAATAGGGAATGTGATTGTTATTTTTAGGGTAAACACTAAACCATAAAACTATTAGTAAATGATTAGTAATGTAGTATACACATACTCTCTCTATTATTTTTTCTAATATATCATTCTCAGAGATAGTAGCTCAAGCCTTGCACATTGTCGGGACATTTTTCTAATATTAAGATAAATATAATGAAATCACTGCTGTGAATAGCTAACGATATTACCCGGGCGTTTGGAATCTAGAAAAAGTAAAGCATAAAAATGAATACCAACTTGTTTACCTTTGAGTGAACTGACGATGGTTTGTGAAGTTACGCAAGTAATTCCTGAAAATCAAATAGTGCAATACTTAAACAACAATGAAATAATGTTCAGAGGAAGAAAAGACGAGCTAGATAATCTACGATAGGCAACAAATCAAACACAATCAACGGCAACGAGTTAAATACTTTATTAAGGTCAAAGATGTATTATTAGCACTCAATGTGGACAACATCTTTCAAAAGAAAGCGAGAAATCACAAAGGTGTCGGAAGAACCAATTACCAGAACCTAACTTAACTTGGTCAGTGAGGGCGAGGGCAATAAAAGTTAAGTTTAATAAGAAAGGAGGTGAGAGCAAGGGATATAATTGGTTCTTTACCGGAAAAAATTGAAGGTCAAAGTCATGCGATGTTCTTGAAAGACTCGTATATTATTATGGCAAGGACCAAGACACTCTGCAACCAACATTCTAATAGTAAGAAAAAACACTAATTCACATCAAGAATACACACTCACAGAGTCGCACTATCAGTTATCTACTTTCGTCCACTATTCGACATTTCCACTCCACACTTCATATCTCTATAGTCTATCCCCTTTTTTTCTATTTAAATGGCCTTTCAGGCGAACGGGATCAATGAACAACCCACCATTGTCACGAACTGCTCCTCGTGCCGTCTTACATTAACATTAACTTCAACAAGTTCAATTAACTACTATCAACTCAAACTAAAGTCCGACTCACTCATCGACCAAAACTGTATCAAATTATAATCCAATTCCAGTCATACTACAATTACCAATACTTTTTCGCGTAAACTAGCACAATTAAACCCTAAAATACTAAATAATTGTATCAAATTATAATCCAATTCCACTCATACTACAACTAACAATACCTTTTCAAGTAAACTAGCACAATTAAACCCTAAAATACTAAATAATTGTATCAAATTATAATCCAATTCACGTAAACTAGCACAATTAAACCCTAAAATACTAAATAATTACAACGCTAATCCATTACAAACATCAAACGAAAATTAAAGACCTAATCCGTACCAAAAAAAAACGAAGAATACGAATCAGAGAGACGAAATTACCTTGATTGAAGAACAATTTGTGCGGCGGAATGGAGGTGATTGAGAAATGGGATGTTTGGAATTTAGGGTAATTGAGGATTTGGGTTTTTGTTTGTGTTGGTGTTTTGGGTTGGAGGATAGGAGGAGATGAGTTGCTCATTTACGACCCGACCCGACCCGACTCGAACTCGATACGATTTTTTTAAAACCGTCTCATATATATGGAAATTTGTATGAAAATAGACATCCTCTATTTATTACGTATATATCGTTTATTTACTTTTCCATTTTGATACTTATTACTCTATTACTTATGTCGGAGAGTACTAAAGATTCACAGCTCAGCCTGCCTGACCAGGTAGAAATCCGATAAATAAATCTTATGTCGGCTACGCTGGTCCCCCTCGCAACCAAGTCCAACCCGGACTTGTGGTCACCTCTATCGGCTCTATGCAACGGATTATAAGAATAAATCGACTTGAAGTGGCCACACTCTTTTGGCATGCTAATGATAATCGATAACCGATCACCAATTTAATTTTACATTTTTCACATTATGACCTATATTAAAAATAATTAGTTACTCGTATAAGTAGTTACTCGTATCACCTTACTTTCGAATAGGCGAACAAGGGAAATACAACCAGTTGTAGAGCGCGTAATATTATTAAAATAAGACAATCTTATATGACTACAATTATTTTTGGAAAAAAGATTTGAATGTCATTAGTTTTCTTGAGAATAAGAAAACATTGAAATGAGGTACAAAGCCTACGAGGTTTTACAGGTCGAAATAAAACATTAAAACAACTCGACATTTATAATTGTTTAGGTGTACGGTGACAAGGTACATACCTACATTTTTTTTCATCGACCATATTATAGTTTTACATGAAAGTGAAACTAAAGAAAATTGGGGCTGTACTTTGTATTCTGTAGTATATACTGTATATTCTTTACAAATAGTGAAATAAAGTTGAATACCCGATTTTAAAAGTGTCTATTTCCTTCGAAAAGACGTGGTTATCTCGTAGATCTTCAACCAAATGGAGGATGATCTAGTTGATCACCAAGCTGTCAGATGCCGGAGAAACCAGCGCTGTTATTTGGCTGTGGCTGTCCTTTGCCCTATTGTCATGCGACCTGAGCACCGTGACAAATTGCCAATTTGCATACACGAAAAGTTTGTATATCATAAGCAACCATGGCATGCCGGAGATCCAAGACAGGATTGAAGTCGGCTTCCACATTCAGAGACATGTACAGAATGCTGCGGTCTTCTGGTTTACCCTTTCAGCTCAGGTTCTCAGCACACAAAAAATCATATGAGACGGTCTCATACACAGAAGTAACCCATTAATCATAAAACTAAACAGGGAACAGTAGATATTTGGGTTGATCTCACTTGTGAGACCGTTTCACAGAAGATTCACACGGCCAGTTCAGAGTTATATCAAACCACAGCAAAAGCTGGTGAATACTACTAGACTTTATGGGTTCTGTAGATAGCATATGCCAGCAGCAGCGGTATCCATAGACAGTAAACTGGAAAGTGTAGGAACGGGTTCATCTCGTATGCTTTCACCAGACCTCTGCAATTCTGTAACCAAGACAACTCAGTCACTCCGGAAAAGCAGATAATTACACTCCCTAACAAAAAGTTCATAGAATTATTTATGGCTGATCACTGATAAATCTTATAAATCTCAACCATCTATCAGAAAAAGTAGTACCCCAGTATAATTACGCCCTTTCATCCTCTCGGAGTCACTCTGATGTCAATTAGTGAACTCCATCGGTGATCACCCATCCGGACGAGTAAAGTAGTACATTTATTTATCATAACTTACCCAAAATGAAAAAGCAGACTACTGGTTAGAGTTGAGACAGACAAAATTTCGAATAAATAAACAATTGTCGAATATTCATTGGACCAAAGGCAACTTTAAACAAGGACCGGGTGAAAGTTACAAAAAAAAATCTTATACTGAAACATGTAGCCTGCTATCAAGACTCAAGAGTAAGCTAATGCAACACAAACATCCACAATAGACACCCAAAAAGCGTAAATAACTGAATAAAATGAATTGACAAGCAGAAAGCATACCTTTAAATGAATGTACAAAATCCCCAAACAAACCAGTAGAAGAAATTTTCGGATCCACCGTCTACCAATATATGATTTAGAGGTTATACCATTTTGATCGGCGCTATTATTTAACCTGGGGGCGTCATTGTGATCGTCTTCTTTCTTCCCTGATAATGCTAAGAGATGTATCCTGTGTCTCTCGCATTCCATTGCCAACCCAGTAGATACTAGAAGAAAAGGTAAAACGACGAAAACCAGATGTGGGATAACAATCACCATTACATCTGGAAATGCAACGTACTCCAATTTTTTGCTTTTATCCGAGTGAGCCAAAACCCACCCCTTGTAGGTCATGTAGCCCCTCTCACCGCCATCGGTAAACAAAACTCCAGATAACCATGGACATAGGACAAGGTAGAACAAGTACCCTAATATCCCATACCAGACATAACGGAGATTATATAGTTCCATTAAGACCCATACAGCACCGTTTATAAAACCTTTATTGACTAGGAAATTCTGCATTGTGTATTGTTTCGAGGAGAAACTTGTAATTGCAACCGGGATAAGAAGAACAGAGAGAAAGGAAACAATGCAAAACCAGAGTATTGGCAGATATAATGCCTCCCATTGGCAGCCCATTACCTTGAACTCCAACCATGTCCAGGACAAAAATCCACGACCACCGTTTATTGAAAATGGCCTTAGATCAGTTAAAGTTGATCTACCGGTAACGTCGGTTGCTACCATCTGTAACCAATATCTCTCAGGATTAGGGTCTTCAAAGGATTTAAAATTCCAAGGCACGGCATAAAGAGCTCCTCTAGAGGTACCCGAGCCCGACTCAATCTTTGTCATAGATGCCTCTAATACAGAAGAGAGTTTTTCAAATTGCGAGTCATAGACATGGGCAACTACCGAGATGATTGGAGATGAAGAGAAGACCAAAGCTCTTATTGTCATATAATCAGACGGGTCCACAGTTTGACGTTCATACTCTGTATGTAAGGATGATCTCCACATCAACCGTGAATCCAACGGAAACGTGGGTAAAATTATGATATTCTTAGTGTCAGATCTGAGGTCAATGTCCACAAACGACGTGTGACCTCTATCAATGGCTAGAATGCGCATGACTCTACGCGACCTCCAATCACCCATTTCCCACTCCCAGAATTCCTGAACCTTCGACGATCCATTTGAAGAACTTCTAAATGGAGTCCGATGCATATTTAGTTGCATAAAGTCATTTCCGGGTTGATGATGGCGTTTCAAGTTCTTGCCAAAACTCATGTGGAGATGACCACACAGGTAAGCTGATATTGAATGTTTGAGAAAAACATCTTTCAGGTTCTTTCCAGATTCGGAAGCTGCGCTGAAAGAAATAGGAAAATGACCAAATGAGATCTTTGTCACTGGTCTGGTTGGCTCACCGTCCCATTGTGAGAGTTCGGAATCCAGCTCTTCTAATAGTTTATCTGTTGGGTGTCCGAGAAGATTGGTTGGCCCTCTGAGACCTACAGCCATCGTGCTATCAATCCCAACAAATAGATGCCTTCTCTTTCCTGTCTACACGATGCAACAACTACTAATATCAAATTACAAGCTTGAAAATTTCCAAAGATATCCCAATAAGATATACAAAATTCATGCAAGTTTTCATTCATTTTGCACAAATTCTTGTATTTGAATTATTGCAAGACCAATTGTCTTAGATAGAAGTGGCCATTTTTAGCTAATATAACCAGTCTCAAACTGTTGGTAACCATTGTATCGTTAACAAAGATTCTTACGGAGTATAATTTAGCGAGCCATTTCATATAGTTAAGTGACATTTTACGACTTTGGTGCCCTATTAGTCTATTACTTTCACTTGTGAAATAGCCTCACACTTACCTATTGTAGTACCGTGTTACAAGAAACTCATGGTCTCAGCGTCTCGCGCCAATTTATTAAATGTTTTTTCTTTCCAAATTTGGGCTTCATCCAGACAGACTAGCTGTGTTTTTACACAAGCACTCCCTAGATAAGAAAACGAAGGCCAAAAGTAAACACAACTCTGATAGTTACCTGAAGTGTGACACTGTTCACATTCCCAGATCTTCCTAATTGGGCATTGATACTGTAATTTGAAAAGAAATCATATGTGCCGCCAAGAGATGGCACACCATAATTATCATGATTTCCCCTAATATCATAAAAGATGCTCTTGTCTAGTCCACTCGTCTTGACAACATGTTCCATCACATTCTGGTATTCCACCCATTCCAACTCGTCTTGTTTCGTGGTCAATAAATCTTTGCTCTTCGCATCTAGTAGCAAAAAACAGAATCAAATTTTTAACTTACTACTCCGCTAAGCCTAAGGCACAACAACGAATAACAAACTTAAAATTATATCACAGTAGAAGAATATACAAAAAATACTCATCATATTCAATTTTTCACTCAAAAGATTTTTTTTTGGCACACCTCCTCATTTAGCCTGCTGTGCAGAACACTCAATTTACGACTACGTAAAGCCCCTTTCGAATCAAGACCAAGATCTTCAGCGAAAAGAGTCATGGATTAAAAAAAAATATACAGCTCATTTCAGGATCTTTAACAGCGCACAACTCCTCTAGCAACCTAATTCTTCCTTCCAACGTACCATCCGCCCCACATCTTGTATAGGTCATGATTGACTCCTCTGGCAGTGTCCATTAAATTGTGAGATGCCATTTTTACCAACAACAATGGTATTCCATGATGTAAGTAACAGTTGGGCATTTGCTGTTACGTACATGGAATGGAATACCATTGTTGTTGGTAAAAAAAATAAAAATAAAAACTTCACACGTGGTTCCGCCGGCGCTAATGTGTAGTTGCCGACGCAATTTTCATCTTAGATCTTAGGAAACAACCTCTATGTGTTGCTAACATAAGGGTAAGGCTGCATATATCCGACCCCCTCCCCTACTTCGCCGTTTGAGAGAGCCATTGAGGCACTAGGATAATGTTGTTGCCGTTACATGGTCACCAACATAAACTTAATTATCAACTCTACTAGATCCCACCCGAAACAGACTTCATCAAACACCACCTTCACAAATAACAACAGAGGCAGAGCTAAAGGGCTAGCAAGGGCAAAAATCCAAATTTAAATTTCCAACTTTCACTCCCATTAACTGTAAACCCTGGTTTCGCTACTGAACAACAGTGTCCTAAATATAGCATAGCACATGCCTATTCATTACATTTCAGTACTACCTCAAATCACCAATTAACTATAAATCATGCTTCTGCCACTGAACAACAATGTCCAAAATCTAGTATAGCACATTGCTCATACATTACATAACTTCAGTACAACTTCTAATCACCAATTACCTATAAATCATGGTTCCGCCACAGAACAACAATGTCCAAGATTTCTTTATACAAATGTTCATACATTATATAACTTCAGTAATCAGTACTACTACTAATCACCAATTAACTATATAAATCATGGTTCCGCCACTAAACAACAATGTCCAATCTTTCATAACACATGCTCATACATACATAACTTCAGTACTATTACTAATCACCAATCATCATAATCATAATCATAATCCTAAAAAATAAAGAAAACCCATTAAAATTGACATTAAAGGGTATCCAAAAAAACAAACAACAACAACATTACACCAGTGCCTCAATAACTCCTGCAAACCGCGAGATAAGGGGGTCAGATATACGCAGCCTAACCCTAACAACACAAAGAAACCGTTTCCGAAAGCATAAAAACGAAAATTTTAAACAAAATAAACTAAAAAAAAAAAAAAAAAAAAAATTACAAACCTGTGAGATCACCAGTGATGAGAACAAGAGAAGGGTTGACAAAGGAAAGAGTGGGACCCACAAAATTAAGAAAATCAAGAGCTCGATCATGGTGATTAACACTGAAATGAAGATCAGAAAACTGGACTACCCAGATTACTGAATCCGGGTCATCATTGACTTGAATAATTCTCCTTGAATTTGAAGCTAAAGCAAATGCAAAAACCATGAACATTATTAGGAGAAAGATTGCATTTTTATTGATTATTATGTTCATGGTTTTTACCCCCATTTTCATTAGCTTGGGCTTCCTATGTTTTTTCCCTTTGTAGATGAAAAGCCATGAAGGCAACTATATTTGTGTACATTGATAGCACCATTTGGATCCTCTTCGTTTCCGTCCATTTTCTTTCGACGGTTCAGATTTTATCCCGGAAAGTAATGTTTATAGCGGGAATTTAAATTTTACCCAAATTTTTATTTAACAAATAATATGAGTTAGGGCTGTCCAAAAGTGTTGGCCAGCCCAGCCCGCGCCTCACGGGTCACAATTGACCCGGCCTGGCCTGACCCGCCCAGACCGTCCCTAATCTGGGCCGTGTCCGGGTCCTATTTTCCACGACCCACCCCGCCCCTGACCCGAACCCGCCTAGACCTGCTAAGGCCCGCCCCCAAGCCCGTCCCAAACCCGCCCTCCGGGCCACCTTTGGCTCGACCTGACTCGGCCCGGGTCCGCCCACCCGACCCGGTCCGCCTCTAACCCGGCCGACCCGCACGGTTGAACAGCCCTAATATGAGTATAAGGCCCGTAAGGGTGGAGTCTAATGGTTAAAACTTAGGCCACAATTCCAAGGGTCTCAAGTTCACACCTCATCAAAAGCAATCTTGGGGATAAAATGGCTTGGGGCTATGCCTTTTAGATTTCGTACGTGGTTTGCAGGCTATCACGTGTGCTCGGAGTTGATGAAGTGAGTTATCGAAATTGCTTTCATGAAGATAATTAAGTTGTTGATTCATGGTCTACTTTTCAAAGGATGGTTAAATGTGATTGATTTTCACTTTATTTTATTCGATAAGATAAGTTAATAAGTTGATCATACTGTAGAGAAATAACATAATTTTCTCTACTAATAAAAAATGGTTTTGCGATAAGATACATAATAAATCAATGGATGTAGAATTGTAGATGAATAATATTTTTTAATTAAATAGGTTAATCTTGCACTAAAATAGTATGAGATGCGCTCTTGAAAGTTTAAAACCATGGCGGTTTGTTGATTAATTCTACAAAGGGGTTGAGATTGAGTTAAATTCAAGTTATTTGTGCCCATCAATTATAATAAGGTTAATGTACCCGATTTACAAATTATCGAGACTTTTATCGACCAACTACTATTTCACAATCAAAATTATACTACGTCGTTAGTAGTCCTTTTTTCTTTATATTAAGATTCATAACTGAGACAAAGACAAAATCTTTCGTTACACAAAAATCACTGTGTTTTGTACTTATGTATCCCCATGACAGCTGCTGTAAGTTAAGACGGTCTTAACCAGAATTGGTGTAGCCAAGACCTAAGCAGAACTATTATTAGTACTACTATTACATGGTCTTTTAGTATTTGCATCTTCTAACTGATTCACAACATCTCTCATGTTTGGTCTTTTACTTGGCTCCTTTTCTGTGCATCTTAAGGCCATAACAAGTACATCATATATTTGTTTCATGGTATTACTACTTTGAAACTCCCTCATCAATGCTGGATCGACCACCTTATCGACTCCTTCTGAAGGGTTCCACACTGACTCGACCCATCCGACCAAGGCCATTCCTTCTGGAAATGATGGATCAACTGCTTTCTTTCTTGTTAACAACTCGAGCAGAACAACTCCGTAGCTGTACACATCTGCTTCCTTTGTCCATGCTGTCGCAAAGGCGTTTTCTGTTCCATACAGTGTTTTGAATTAGTTAAAGCAAAAAGACTCATGATACTGGATTATATATGTACTTCTTGAATTGTGAAGCAGAGGCCGGTCACAATTTCAATGCATTTTTCATTACGGGTCATCTGCAAATGTACTCTTTGAGTTTGCAACACGAGTAAGGTTGCATACATCTGAGTTATCTGACCCCTAGTGTCGTGATAGGCGAGACTGCAGGAGCCTTTTATGCAATGGTGTAATGCTGTTTCCAACTTTACATGTAGGCAATAACCGAAAATTGACTATCAAAAAGAAAGAAAGCTAGTCTACAGAAATCCTGTATGAAAATCATACCTGGAGCAATGTAACCAATTGTCCCCGGAATTGCAATTGATGGTGTTGAAGAGGATGTTTGGCTCATAAGCTTAGCAATGCCGAAATCAGAAATGTGAGGTTCCATTTCGGAGTCTAACAGTATGTTCTCAGATTTAATGTCACGGTGCAGAACTACAGGATTACAGTCAAAGTGAAGATATGCTAATCCTTGCGCTGTTCCAAGAGCTATATTGTACCTTACGTCCCATTCTAATGTCGGAAGAGGATTCGCCCTATGTAGAATATATCCAAGACTTTTATTTTCCATATATTCATACATTATAAGACCGTAATTACTCCTCAACCAAAAATCTTCGATTTTTACCAAGTTCCTGTGCTTGATTGTCCCCAATGTCTGAATCTCTCTAACCATGCTCTTATTTGTGCCGTTTTGCTTGCCAAACGTAAGCTTCTTAACAGCGTAAACTTCTTCCGGGCCTAAAGCCGCCTTGTATACGGTTCCATGAGCTCCTTTCCCGATAACATGCATGTCATCAAAATTCCCGGTACATTCAACTATTCTTTTAATTTTTCTGGCAGAGTCTGCCTTACCCGAAACTTCATCATCATTTTTTGACCTTCTTTGGAGTTTGGCAACTGCATAACACAGAGACATTGTAGCAATCACTGTCAGAAGAGTTGCTCCAAGAACAATCATTGCTATTTTGATACCAAGACTCAAACCCTTGTGACTATTCCGCTTGCTACTACACGCTTTGATAGATTTGATATAGATGCAAGTGGGGTCACTAGAAAGAGAGCAGTCGACACAAAGTCCTGAATTCCCGAGAAAGGATGATGTCGGGTTGTCTACCAAACTCAGCAAATTTGGAGGGATAGGGCCGGAGTAAAGATTATGTGAGACATTGATTGTTAGGAAACTCTTGACATTATGCAAAGGATCCAAAGTTCCTGTCAAATGGTTGAGAGATACATCTAGCTTCTGTAGGTTAAGGAAATTGGAAAAATCGGGCAGTTGTCCTGTCAAACCGTTGTTACGGAGATTCAAAGCAGAAATGATGGATGAACCAACTGAGGGAATTGTTCCTCCTAGAAAGTTCCCCCCGAGTTCAAGATCTATAAGGCTTTCTAATTCAAAAAGTGACGATGGAATTCCACCTGTGAGACGGTTTTCTCTCAAATCCATGACAGATAAGGCTTTCAAGCTTCTGAGGCTTGTCGGAATTGATCCGTTCAGAGAATTCCAAGACAAGTCTAACCGAAGCAGCTTCTGACAGTGACCGATTTCTGATGGTAAAGGGCCCATCAGACTATTGTGCGACAAATTTAGATACCCAAGCTCAGTCAACTTTCCAACATCTGGAGGTAAAGACCCAGAAAGCTCATTCATGGTCAAATTGATCGAAGATAGACTTTGACAATTCCAAAGGCTTGAAGGGATGTTTCCTCTAATGTTATTTGCACTAAAGTCTACGAAATTGAGGGCAAGATCGCCTTTAAACTCCGGAAGCACCCCCGTCAGTCTATTATTTTCCAACCGTAATCTTCTCAAACTAGAGCAAGATCCTAGACCAAGAGGTATGCTTCCATTAAGCATATTATCACCCAGGTCTAACGTCTCTAATCTATTACCGGAGCAAATATAAGGCGGGATTTGACCAGTGAAATTGTTGTTCGTAAAGTCAATCGCTTCCAAGCTACTATTAACTCCCAAACTCTGAGGGATTTCCCCAGTAAACAGGTTGTCAGATATAGTGAGGTTTTTGAGCTTTCTCAGCTCGGTTATCTCGAGAGGTAACTTCCCGGATAGTCTGTTACTGTAAATAAAAACTATCTGAAGGCTCTGAATCTTCCAAATATCAAGTGGAAACTCACCTGTTAAACTATTATTATATAACTGCAGGAGGGACAATTCAGTTAGTTTCCCAAATTCACTTGGAATCTCACCCTCAAGGTTGTTGTCATGCAGTGTAAGCTCGGTCAAAGACTCGCAATTTCCAAGCTCAGGCGGTATTTTTCCCGACAACCCATTTTTAGCAAGGTAAAGACCTGAGAGTTCCTTGAGCTGACCAAAGGAATATGGGATGTTTCCAGTTAACTTGTTATTCAAAACAGAGAAATATAACATGTTAGTACAGTTACCGAGGCCTGGTGGAATAACCCCTTGGAATCGATTCTCTGACAAATCTACAATCTGCAAACTGCTACAGTTACCAAAACCTAAAGGAATACTACCTTCAAGTTCGCTAGAGTTTGCGTATAAACTGACTAAATTTACAAGATTGTGCATACTTTGAGGTAACATACCGACAAAGTAGTTGCCATCTAGGTACAAATTTGCAAGTGCTGAACAATTACCAATGGAAGATGGTATATTACCAGTTAACTTGTTGGCATTCACCTGAAAATCAACAAGATTCGTCGCATTCCCTATATTTGAAGGAATAGATCCATTGAGATTATTATGATCAAGGTACAAATACAGAAGGTTAGCTTGAAACAAGGATTCAGGGATTTGACCTACCAATGAATTCATAAAAAAGCTGAGGTACCACAAATTCTGCAGGTTTTCCAACTTTTTCGGGATTTCACCACTGAAATTGTTGACAGAAAGATCTAAGTATTCGAGATTGCTACAGTTGTTTATCTCAGCAGGGATCGACCCAAAAAGACGATTTGAACTGAGATCAACTGTTATTAAATGACCCAATTGACCAATTTCAGGTCCCAGAGAACCAGAAATGCCAGCATTAGAAAAGTTCAGAGTATTTACATTATTGTTTTTGTCACATTTGACAATTTTCCATGAACAAGGGGTAAATTGGGTAGAATTCCAACTAGATTTCACAGACTCAGAAGCTTCCCATCTGCTCGAAAGCGAAACTAAAGCATGCTCATCTGAGCTTAAACTCCTTAAACCAGATACAGATACAGTATTACTGCAAACAGTTATTATAATCACACATGACAGTAAAATGATCATGGGTTTTTTACTGCATGACATATAATCCATCCTCAATAAACTAAAATATAAGAAGTTCCCAGATTTAAATGCTCCTGCAAACTGCAGGACAAGGAGGGGTCGGAGCTCGGATGTATACAGCCTTACCCTTACCCTTACCCTTACCCTTACCCTTACCCTTATGCTAGCAACACCCAGTACATCAATGCTCCTTAAAATTTTGAGATAAGGATGGGTCGAATGTACGCAACTTTACCCTTATACTAGCAACACAAAAAGACTATTTCCGAACAATAACTACAAAAAAAAAAAAAAAAAAAGCCAAAGATAGCAACTTTACCTAAAATGGAGAATAAAGATGGTGTCTTTGACGTTGGAACTCACTTCTGAATTCTAAAGTTCAGATTGGAGGAAACAAACATACTATTCTTATATAAAAAAGTCAGAGTTTGACTGATTATGACAGTTAATTTGCATTTAAATCCTCATTATATTCAATGAAGACCTCTGTCTAAAAGTTTATTCTACTCCCTCCCATACACTCTTTTCTTTCCTCTTTCCTTAAACGGATTATTCAGGTCATTTTCTTATTTTGTTAAGTTTTTATTAATATTATACTCTCACCTTTGTCCAATCACCAAACTCCACCATCTTCTTTATTAATATTTAATTCTAATTATTCATACCTCTTTCCAATCACCAAACCTCACTCATATCTTTTATTAATATTTAATCTCAATTCTTCATACCTTTCTACAATCACCAAACTACACTCATAATATAATATTCCATCTCTTAAAATTTGTGCCAAAAACAAAGATGAAGAAAAGAAGGTATGGGAGGGAGTATTTTTCTTATTCATTATGACAGTTATTTATTGTTTTCTTTCTAATCCACATGTGTTTTTGCGACATTTATTTTACGGATAATTCACGTGGTACCCCTAAACTTTGTCACTTTGCACATGGTATCCAATATTTTAAGTTTATGTACATAATACCCTTTATGTTTGCTTTTTATGCATAACATACCTTTTTTGTCGCTATAAAAAAAATCAATTAAGCTTAACTTCTAGACCGGAAATCAGAATCGGCCAATTTTTGTTCTAAAGTGATTATCTCGTCGTATTCTATGAGTTGAGGAAAAAAAATGTCGATTGCCATTTTGTCGAGTTTTTTTTTTCTTTGAAAACCTCGAATCAACTATAACTTCGATCTTAAATTTCAAAATATTCTTTTTAATTTTGTCAAATCATAGATCTCGAAGAATTAATCAATTTGAAAAAAAGAATTGCCAAAATTCAATTTCTGGTCTATTATTTATGCTCAATTGAAAATTTTAAAAACGTTAAAAAGGGTACGTCATGCTTAAAAATCAAAGTTCAAGAGTACTTTGTGCACAAACTTAAAAAGTTGGGTACCATGTGAAAATCGACATAGTTCAGGGGTACCACGTGAATTTTCCGAAACTAATATTCATGCACCGAAGAATTGTTTTATCAGTCCAACTGAAAATTTGTGTGCATATAAGGCAACAAATGATTATTGTGCCCAATTGATGAGAGAAATTAGAAAGGGGTTGTGTTGTGTCTTT
>JAOWBH010000004.1:746002-762922 GCA_028566215.1 Silene coronaria
GTTATTTATGTTTTATTTTACCAACTAAACCCTTCAAAAATTGTCATACAAATGTTAATTAATTTAGCTAATAAAATTACAAGTTGATCCAATAATAATGACCATTAATCAATTTATGTTAGTATTAAAATCGTCCAACAATTTACTTTACATAATAATGGTTAAAACGTCCTTACAGAATATACATTTATCCAATTATTTTAGAATCCGTGCAACGCACGGGCAAGAAACTAGTTGTACAACATTAGTGACATTGATACTTTTATTAGAATTGAATTAGCTTTATATGAAATAGCCAATAGATGATAAACTATCTACTGTAAAATAAAGATCACCACTACTCAAAGCGCTACGGCCGAGTCGAGGATGATTCCGCAACACCGTTACCACGACCGCGATCGACACCGCAATTTTAAACTGGTCACCAGTTCCATCTCAGTACATACAAAGACATCAAACCTCCTAAAGAAGTCAGGAGATGCCTCGCAAGTCACTACTCACGCGATAATTCTAAAGCTGAGCGAAATTAAGTTTCAGCAATTTCAATTCATCAACATAAATTGTTTAAAAAAAAAACAATAAATACAACTATCATAGACAATGGAACTTTTAATTTGTTAATCATTTTTCCCGAGGTCATCCCTAACCGGGACACTAAACTTCCATAGATGGTAAATCATATGCAATACAAGAGGGAAGGAGCTACATACACGCGGGATCCAAAATCATGAACATCTATCTACAACCCATGAATAGCGAGACTCATCCTCATCACCTCTCAGACCTCATGTTCAATGGCCATACTACTAACAATCTCCAATTCCTCAAAATCATCCAAATACATGTCCCAATCTCCACCTGAACTCCTGCATTGAAATTCAATTTAACAACCCCTCCACGGGCCCCACTCACCGCATCTCCAGATTCTCCTCTCCCACAATCACCACCTCATGATCACTTATCCTCGTCACCTCCAACTACAACTAAATCTCACAAGTACAATGGATGATCGCTACCAATTGCCTATAAACATTCTCAAAAACACCTAGACAACGAGCCTCCTAAAGAAGTCAGGAAATGCCGCCTAACCAGAAGATTTACTTGATGTATAACAAGGAAATGTAATCATAAGAAACTTACGATATTTGATTCATACCGACAATGAAAAATAACAGGATGGACCAACATTAAGCATACTGAAACATAAAACAAGCAAAGACAGAACAGCATCAAACATAGGAGACCATGGACCCATGCCTTCTACACTCAACCTTCTGCATCAAAAAGGTAAAAATAGAAAGTTCACTGAAGCGGGACTGAGAAACAAACTTACTTGTTTACATCAGGATGATAACTCCTTGCAAGCTTCCTGTAAGCTGAAACAGGAAAAAACGCTGTATTCATATAGAAGCAAATGCTTTCTTGATCTCAAGCAAAAAATAAAATACAAGCATATAACACGTTGGTAGCAGTAACATAATGTACTGGAATACTGAAGCAGTTCTATACTTCTATTAAAATTAATATATTTCACAAACAAATCAATAACATGGTAATGGAAGATGGCTGATTGACACATGTTTAGCACCAAGATTCCACTGAGTCACTGACTACATACACAAATCATAGAATGCATCACATCAATCCAGCAACTTTTTAATGTTTTCCATCCATGTACTTACAGTTTTACACACAAAAAATCCGGGAACTCGGCACAAAACCCAATCTTTTCAGAAAATCTGAGTTAGATTACCAACATCAGTCACAAACTATGGCCGCGTTAAACAAATACTCAAGTTCAACTCTGCTAACTACACAACTAACAGTCTGACAGCACCATCTACGACTGTCAGACATTAACCCAAAGTCTCAAACAACAAGAGTGGTTGAAATAATAGTTGTAACGCTTAAATGGCAATCAATATTACGATTAAGCAAAATTATTGACACTTGTGAGTCATGACTCCTGACCCTCCCTCACATCAAGCAACAGACAGAATGAAATCAATATAAAA
Organism: Silene coronaria; assembly: GCA_028566215.1. Lineage (NCBI taxonomy): Eukaryota > Viridiplantae > Streptophyta > Magnoliopsida > Caryophyllales > Caryophyllaceae > Silene > Silene coronaria. Next base: position 748,018 of record JAOWBH010000004.1, read on the forward strand.
TATATTTTCAATATTAGTTAACGAGGTTAGCCACATTGGTTTTCCGTATACAAGGTGTGCTTTAAGTCCGTAACAGGCGAGATTATCAGACTACAGATAATACTACAATGATAAATAGCAACTCTTGAGGTTAAGAGAACACATATCACCACATGTGCCTTAAACAAGCAGGCCAGGCACTGGATCTAAACCTTCACACCTCTCAAGCACTTCTCAAACTACATATATCATAAGTTAGCCATTTCAACATTTCATCTCATCAATCGAGGAAAAATATTGTTTCCAGTAGAGCAACACATTTGATATCGATGTAGAAAATTCACCAGCAGCAAAAAAAAAAAAAATAATAATAATAAAAATATAAAAAAAAAAAAAAAAAAACATCCTATCACCCTTGATTTAATCATAACCATTACTGAAATCGCTACCAAATTCGGAAAATAAAACCATGTCTTCACCTCCACCGTAACTACATAAGTCCTAATGAGTCCTACCGCTTTCACTTGGCACCACGGATAATTTACACACTGTTAAAAAACTTATTTTATTTTAGATTTTATGGCTCTACCTTCGACAGCATCCACTTCGGAGTGTGAGGACCACTAAAAATGCTAGAACGGAGTATTTACCATATTACGTCACCGTATATTAGGCTAAAAACTCAATAAATCCTCAAGACCCACGATCTCTCACAGTGGGAGGACATTAAATTCTGGTTTAAGAACTCCCAAAGTGCCTTAATACCGCTACATACTGAATTATTGATGGTCAAATTATTTTGAACAAGAAACTTATTTTATATTTTATGGCTCTACCTTTGAGTCTCTAACAGCATCCACTGCGAACACAAAAGGTGCTAGAACATAGAACCTACCAAATTACATGACCCAATATTAGACTAAAGTGTCCTCAAGATTCACTCTTACAAGAGAACACCACATTCTGGCACAATAAATCCTGAATTGCCTTAGTGCGCCTACATACTTGATCAATGAAGACCCTACTATGTGTAAGTCACTGACAAGGTGACATCTATAATTCATGTATGTCGTTTTGTTTGCTCACTGACACACGCAAAAACCAATTGCAATAAAAGATTAAATTTGAAAGGTTTGTCCTGTTAGTTCTGGTAGGCCCTAACTTTCAAACGTACTTTGTACAAGTTTCACCCCGACTAAAAATTTGCATCCAAAATCACTGCAAATCTAAGGAAGCACGGTCCAAAGTTAATGAGAAATACGTCAGCCACCTTCTCTAAGTTCAAATATGCGCTTTTAGCAAAAAGAAGAAAAGAAAGCTACAACTCACCACTTTTTATTTCTGCTTTGCTGGCATTTCGAGATACACCGAGAATAGAGTAATAGTCCTGTACAATAAAGTATTAACATATGTAGAAAAGAAAAATTAAAACCAAACAAAAGGAAGAGAACTTATTTAGAAAGGAGTTACTCACTGATTCAGCCCTAACAATGAAACGGGCACCCCTTTTAATGCATGGATTTCGAGCAGAACTCAAATTAAACAACAAACGCAAGGGTTCAGGAGAGAAGATGCTTGAACTCGATGATTGCATCGCTCTTATTTTTCTTGAACCACTGCAGCCATAAGGACAATGCAGCCAAAGTGTCACATTTAAAAACAGAAAATTAAATGACTAACACGGAATAAAATCAGTATGCTAGGTGAACACAGGAGAACTGAACATCGCATGGATGAGAGCAGACTTTATCTGATTACCCAGTCATTATCCCTATATCTAGTCTCTGAAGAGAGTCTAACAAAATAAAGATGTGAGATAAACTCCTTACAGATTAATTAAACGCAATACTAATCGATGAGTAGTGGATAAGCGCAGTTATGTTGTTAACAACCATTTGCAAAGCCCTTGATGCACTGGGCCAATAGTTGCCTAATTCGATACAAATAGGTAATCTTCGATTTCACGATACGCTCTAACAGAGTTGAGCAAATCCGATAATCCCACTAGTTAGTAGGGTAATAATTTTGCTATTTTTGTTGTTGGTGGTGTTGAAATAAAGAATGGAGTTGTCTCACAAAAGCAATCATGTGACCCCATGTCTTTCAAGTTTCAAGTATATGTGAAATTGTGTTAGTCCTAACGTGTGTTGGGTTTCAAGTTTAACTAGCATTCTGACATACAGCAGCATAAGAAACAAGGTAAAGGTGAGAGAAAAGAAAAGCCAATTGCACATGTGCATAACTTATCCCTCGGGTGCGACTCATGCCGGTGTTTGATGTAATCTAGCTAACACCTAATTGTTCCTCACGGCAAGACATGCTACTCAAATCAAACAGTCGGCTATCATTAAGGCACATTGGTGAACACAGGGTTGTTAGCACCAGAAGTTATAAAAGTGAGAAAATTTGGGTGTAATAAAAATTACACTTTGAATACCGTTCTTACCTATATTGAACAGCCGATATTTTGTTCTCCAAAGAATTTTTTGGCATGGATAGAGAGTAAACACCCCATTGAGCTGCCCATGTAGTTCCACAAGGTGAGATGGCCATTAAATACCACCTACAATCAACACAACTTCTTCTCCGAAATCCTACAAATTGACAATGGCAATTCACTGGTCAGGAATAGCATCATCACATATACAGTAACTTCACACTAAGCTCATTAGTGGCGAAGCAAGAAGGCTAGCAAAGATTATCCACCCCTCAAGCAACAAAAAATATGAACTTTAGCTCGAATTTTTGAACATTTTCCAAACTATCATAAGACTCCTTCCGTTCCAATTACCGGTTCACCCCCTAAAATTATCCAATCTATGTTTAACCTGGTCCCTATCTTCAATTCGGCGTTAATCCAACCTATCTGGACTATGAAAAGGTTTATATTATGCAAAACTCACGCTATGGCATCACTATTTCCTCCCAAAAATTATCCAATCTGTGTTTAACCTGGTCCCTATCTTCAATTCGCCGCTAATCCCACCTATCTAGACTATGAAAAGTAAGGTTTATATTACGCAAAACTCACGCTATGGCATTACTATTTCGCCCCTAAAATTATCCAATCTATGTTTAACCCGCTATATTAAAATTAGACTGTGACAATTAGAATTTACATTACTAGTTCGCGCCTCTTAAAATATCCAAAACTATGCTATTGCATTACTAGTTCGCCCCTTAAAATACCGAATCCCGGCAAATTAACGGGGATAAATAAAAGCGAAAGTAATTAGATAAAAATAAATAGTTAAGAAAGATTAGTAAAGAGTAGTTACCGGAAAAGGATATTGAAAAGGGCGGCGAGACGGTGGCGGGAAGGAGGGATACCGGCGAGTGGCGGTGAATGAGAGATAGAGAAGGTTTAAGGGAGGGATATGGAGAATGGAAGGAGAAGTAAAGCGTGAGGTTGTGAGAAGAGGAGGAATTAGGGAAAGGCACAAAATGGTTACCCAACCGATGTGTCTACTTGACTGCCTTCACTTTACTACTAATTGTCTAGTTACTACTTGTAATTGTGTTGTACTAGTTCTTCTAGAGTTCTAGTTGTCTTGTGTTTTTGGGAGGGCCTTGATGGGTCTTTCCAGAATTTTGTATTTATTCTTTCAAGTTAATGGTTTTGACGGCTTTTAATTTAACTTAGTTTAGATATTGAGTTGAGAAAGATTATTGAGAATTTGAAGTAAATTTCATTGTGTTAGTATGTGGTGTGAGATTTTCTAAGACTTCCAACAATCATATACTGCTACTCTCTCCATTTTGTTCGTTATTTCACTCTTCGATTTGGATTGAGGCCACATTAATTATCCTATTTCCAAATCAAGTAAGAAAATTGAGGCCACATCGAATATCAGTTCTTTATATTTAATTACGACTCTATCTTTCACAATAATATTATTCTCATTTCTAAATCCAAGGGGTAAAGCTGTTATTTTATCAATTTTATAAAAATTTTAAAATGAAAAGTGAACGATAAAAGTGGAATGAACAGAGGATAATGCTCTATAAAAAAGATTGGAGTGCCCATAAGCAAATTCACCAACGGCAACTACAGGCTGCAGCTTATAGTAGAGCATGTACTATACAATAAGTCTTGCTTCAGATAGTCTGAAATAAGGCAGATCAAATATCACCATTTTTTTACTAGAATGTAACCATTTAACATTTAACCCGTCTTATTTCAAACAGGCTCCGTCTGAAATAAGAACTTGCGCTCAACAATAATTAACTGTGTCTCTAAGTCCTTTAACCTTTTCCTTGCCCAGATTTTTTATCCAATGCTCAACTTTAGCTGCATTGAGCACAGCAGGATCCGGTGCAGAGACGAGCAAATGAATCAAGCATCAGTAACAAAATTACAAGGTCTGGACTTACAATCCTTCATCCCATTTACATTCTCTTTCAACTTTTCGATAGTCAATTTTGAGCACTATTTCCCACAATATACAGTACAAACTACAAAGTACACTTGACAGTTGACATTGTACTTCAACATATAATTTGAAAGATCAATTTAATGGTAACTGTAAATAGGATGGAGGCTGTACAGTATCTTCAACTCTCAGGTTTTGTGAGTCTGCATCGGTTTGTCGGCATTGCTCCTGAACAGACTAGCAAAACTGACCCTCTCCAGATTACCCGACTTCAGACTCTTAGTCTTGTAAGCTGCAGCAACAAAAATTTCTCTACGTTGGATCATCACTCCCTAATGTCTATTCCCTTTGGCAAGTACAGCAACGTGAAACTGTTATAGTGGACAAATGACAGAAGGGCCAATGTGAACTTTGGTCAAAAAAATTCAGGGGCTTTTAGCCTGGTCATGGTGTGCATGGTGCAGCTAATGTACATCAAAAGCCGGAGGAGGAAGGCAATCTTCTGGCAAAGTTAACGAATCCCTGGTCCAATAGAATTTGGGGTTAGCTAATATGAACCATAGTATAGAATCATGGAAAAGAAACATGCCTTGCAAAGCTAGGGATCGAAAACAGCACGTAAAATAGCTACATTCTATTTTTACTTTTTTTGGGGGGAAACAATATCATTTTCCTTCCAAATCTTTTTATATTCGAAGGATTTTAATTTGTATTGTAGGAGAGTAAATGAATCCCCCCAAATCACTTAAATCTAACTTGTTAACCAAACAAGAGTGTAAGAGACATTATCCCCTCCAAATCCCACCATTCAAACAGAGGGTAAGACTATTAAAAAGCTGTTGTACAGCAACTAAAAGAAATCAGCTATTCTGTATAATTCTAAAACAATTACCATCCAAGTGCTGATGCACAGTAAATAATTGTACGCTACACCAATCACTCTCCCAAAAATAGAAGTATCAGGTTCAAAAACAGACGATGGACAACATAATTAATTAACAGGGCACTATGTGTTCAGCCTCAGTTTGTCATCGTTACACTGTCAGGTCTGCCAGAGTGCCAGTTATAGAATGGAAAGACAACATATGTGCAGACATTATACATCCAAATATAAGGGATAGCCGATGTGTGGGGGTACAAATCCTTATTTTTTTGGTTTAGCAAGTTGGGCTAGAGCGATTTGGAGACGGGAGAAATGGAGGGATCCATTTTCCCTCATACAAGAATAAAAAACCCTCCAACATAGTAAAGACTTGCAGAACTGGGGGAAAACTCCATTGCCTCTCCCCTCACCTTCCCTCCCCTCCTTTTTGTGTATCCAAACACAGGGCTATGTCCAACACTCAGTTTCCAAACACGTGGGAAGTCAACTTTCCATCTTCTGCGTAGAAGCTTGGATAGATGGATCAGGGGCAGAGAAGGTATCTACAGATGTACAGTTTCCAAAATGAAAGCCCTACGAGTCTATGACATACTTGCAACGTTAAAGCTAGTTTACTTTAAACTATGTCTAGGCCAACTAATGGAACAATCCTCGGAGACTATGTAGAAGTATGAGAAGACAAACCCTGTCAAAATAGCAGAGCAGCTCATTATCATCTTATATCACCAGCTTTGGACGGAAGGTAATTCGAAAAGGCTAAGGTTTCAACATTCGCTTCATGTATTTCAGAGCAGAACGCAGCATTGACCTAGCTTTTCTATCAGGACTGCACCCAGACGACAGCATTTCTTCGTAAACAGAAGGGACCTGAGATTATAAAGGTTAAATATTTAGTAAGAAAAACTTCATTCGATAAATAAACCTATATGCAAAATATAGTGAAAACAAAACTTTCATTAATGCAGCCCTTCCGTGCACTCCATCTTGTTACTAAGAGTCTCGAAACAACTAAATAAAAATCCTCAGCAGCATTTGTTTTCAGCATATTATATATTAAAAAAAAAATGTCAGTTGCATCTGTGCCAAATAATACCCTCCCCTCAAAACCTCCACAAACCAACGAAAAGAGAAGTAAAGAGAAGCTAAGCAATACTATATACTTAGCCAAGCAGACTCCGATGAAGCACTCATCCAGCTATTGCTATACCACTTTCACATGTAGCTACAGACGTAATTTTTTTTACTGTTAGCTGCAATTTGTAAACATAATCCTAGATAAACAGGGAAACACAAACCAGGAGAACATAAAGCAAAGGACTTCTGAGCCAAAAGAAAAAAACAGAGAAGGCATAAATGAATATAGGTTATTTGTACAATAGACACATAAATACATACCTCATCAAACTTGTCAACCCGAATTAAAGCCTTCATAAGGGTTGTATATGAAACCACATCTGGTTTCAAGTCCTGCATTAATAGTCAATCCAATGACTTAGCCGATGCATTGAGATACTGACGTAACAAAAACAGCAGTGAATCAATTCCATTATCCCAACAATGTAACTTCTATTTTCCTTCATATACTGTAAGACAGAAAATGCTTCTGCATCTCTTCTGTCTTCACCAAATGCGTTAATCAAAGAATTAGGAGCTAAAATACTTGGCTTCAGGTCATCTGCTCTCATGAGTCTGGATGCGTTTAATGCCTGATCCAATAAACCTTGCAAATGACCAATTATTAGTTGATATCTGTTCAGCTTCCTGCGAAGAACCAAAGGAATCAGGTGGCTCATAGGGACGTAGATACTTTTGGTATGCAAATCCCCCACACTCCTTCATACTGTATACCATAGTATGTATTTTATTTTTTCCTGGAAATGTGACCACCCTCAAGTTACCTGATATAAACGGATAAACCAATGCAATGCATAAACCCAGCAATTCTATGCGCATGCATAGACTACAAACGGCATTTTAAGTGTCAGATAATCAACACATGAATTTCGTCACATTTGATCAAGAATAAACATATTAATACGAAGTACAGTATGATGTAAACAAAAGGACCACTGATAATTTCAGTTAAGCATATGAAAAGTACCCTTTGCGCATAGGCATTGATCAAGGCATTGTACATGGCCTCTGAAGGTTTCATACCACGAGCCTTCATGTCCTCCAAACACTCAACTGCATCATTAAATCTTCCCGACTTCCCATAAATATCGATAAGAGTCGTATAAGTCACAACATTAGCAAACAATCCCCGACCCTTCATTTTTGCCAACAACACCTTAACCTCATCCCACTTCTCCTGCTCACCATAACAATTAATCATAATATTATACGTCATGATACAAGGCACACAACCACTCTCTTGCATCTCCTTAAACAACTCCTCCGCCCTATCGTGCCTTCCACACTTATAATGGCAACTAATCAACGTATTCCACGTACAATTATCCGGCTCAATCCCATCCAATCTCATCCTCTCCAACGTATCCATAGCATGATCAAGACAATTATGCTTCCCAAAGGCGTCAATCATAACATTATAAAAATACCTATCAGGCTTCACCCCACAACTCCTCATCTCCTTCAACACCTGAAACGCCTTCTGCCAATCCCCTTTATCGCGATAACTAGCTAAAATCCTACTAAACACGAAAGAAGTCGGTCCTACATTACTCTCCTCCATCTCCTTCAACAAAATCCTCGCACTTTCCCACCTGCCAGCATTCGTATACACATCAATCAAAAAACTATAAGTATGTTCATCAGGCAACACCCCAAACGTTTCCATTTCCTCAACAATCGCCTCAGCATCCCTCAACATTCCGGCCTTAACATACGCTTTCAAAACCGCGTTATAAGCTCTAGTCCTAGGCTTCATCCCACCTTCCTTCAATTCCTCAAACAACCCTTCAGCCTCCTCAAACCTTCCTAAATTCCCTAACGCAGTAATAACTGAAACCAATGTCGCTGTCTTCGAACTCAAACCATTCCCCTGCATAACAGAAAGAAAATACAACGCCCTATCAACATCCCCAGCTTTCGCAAACCCGACAATAATATCATTCAACAACTGTGCATCAAGCTCAATCCCGTCATCCTCAATCTCACTATACACTTTAGATAAGACGGAGGTATCACAGTTATTAGTCCTCGCAATTGACTGCAGAATTAAACTGTAATTAACATGATCAGGCGGGAAACCGTCTTGGCGCATTTTAGCAATCAAATGTAAAGCTTTATCAAGGTCATCATTACGCGCGCAGGCCGCGATAAGCGCGTTGTAAGTAAAAGGAGAGAGGGGCTGGTGGTGGGAGAGTAGGAACGCTTCGTAAAGGCGGTCGGAAGAGCCTAGTGCGTTGATTAGTATGGAGTAGAGGAGGTTGTAAGAGTGGCAGAGACGGTGGCGTTGGAGGAATGAGACGAGAGCGTAAGCGAGAGCGAAATCGGTTTCGGAATCGGAATCGGAATCGGAGGAGGAGGGAATGAGGGATTTGAGGAGGGAGTGCCAGTGGTGAGAAGGGACGGAACGGTAGGTGTTGGCGAGAGTGAGTTCGGTTGAGGTGGTGGTGGTGGTGGTTGAGAGGTGGATTAGGAGTGGGGTGAAGTCGATGCGGTGGCGGGTGGTGGTGGGAGTGGGGTCAGGGGTGGGAGTGGGAGTGGGGGTGGAGGTGGAGGTGGCGGAAGTGGTGGTGGTTAGGGAGGTGAAGGGGAAGGGAGGTGGTGGTGACGGTGGAGAGAGGAAGCGGAGAGGGGGAAGAAGGGGGTGGAGAGAAGGGAGTGGAGGAGAGAGGAGGAAGCAGTTCATGATAGAAGAACCGGATGGAGATGATGTGGAGTTTGCTCAGTTTGCTACAACAGGATAGATATTATTCAATCCGTCTTGCTTGTGACGGATAGGATTTGAAGACGGGTCGTCTGTGAGAGGAAATGGGTAGAGGGGATAAAGGTGGGACTCCCCATGTGCTTCTCCACTCACCCTAAATGGGTATTTTGTGAGTGGAAATGATATCCGTTTCTTATTTGTGACGGATATCATCCGTCACAAGTAAGAATTTGTGGATATTATTTCCGAATTTCAGGTCAGTATATCATAAAATCTTACTTGTGATCGTCACAAGTTAGCGCAATTTCTCATAAATTCTCTTTCACCTGGAGCTTGTAGTTGTGAAAGGTCGCAAGTTTGTAAATGAAACTCTACTATCACAAATAATAATTTTTCGATAAGCTAATTGTTCGTATGGATAATCGATCTTGCGTCAGCGTTGTCCTCGAAGACCAATTGGTTAGCAATAGTCTCGAACAGAGCTTCAGTCTATCCTTCTTGAGGACATATTTGGAGTCGTTTTCCCTCGTATTGTAGCTACTTGACTTTCTTTTTGGGCTTGCCCCTCCCTTGTACCAAAAAAAAAATGATAATTTTTAATGGTATACTAACGGTATCCTCCAACAACTTCATTGTTCCTATGGCACCCACTTTTTTCAAAAAATTTTAATTAATCCATAACTTTTAGGTACGAGTTTGGAGATCGTTAATTTTTTTTCCTCAACTTGTGTTAGAGTATAAACCGATTTTGAACTTCAACCATCAGCTTAAACTTTTGATTGATATGGTTTCTTAACATGGTATCAGTTTTAGTGTAACCAACAAATTGCATAAAATCGATCTTGGGAAGTCAACTATCCGCCTAAGCTATTACTTTATTTTACTTATCGCACATCTAAAATCAATATTTTACCCTTTTCTCAAATTTTCATTTTTTTATTGATAATGATAATTTAATTAAAAAACTTAAATTAGCAACGTAAATTGCTTTATTGTGATATTACTAATATAAATGGTTAAACATCTATGAAATTAAAATGTTAATCAATTACTTATAAAAATAGTGATTAAATATAAATGATTAGATTAAGAACTAGTGAATAAATATCATTAATATTCCTGTCTCATTAACAAAGTTTACATGTTAATTTTTCAATCAGTGAGAATAGAAATGTTGGGTAACATAAACAAATTTGGGGTAAATTGTTGCCGATTTATTTATAACATAAAACAAATCGCAATTTGGCGGGAAAGTGTAGTACGAACCTCTGATGAGCGATAAAGTGATGAATACCACCAACAACCTATCTCCGACATCGCTTCGCCGTCGTCGTCGCGAAGCGGTGGCGTTCCTCATCGAAACCGCTTCGAAGCTCGAAACTCCACCGATCATCAAATACTCAGCTCTCACACTCTTCGCCCACCGATTTTTCCCATATATCTCAACACCTTCCTCTTCTTCACAACACCGCCATTTTCTCCTCCAAAATCCGCTCAATTACGCTACTCTACAGCTTTTCGCACTCATATCTCTCTGGATTTCCTCCAAAATCCACGGATATCATCAATTACGTCTCAAATCCCTAAAATCAATCGGCGATGATCGCATTAAAGACCAGCATTACACCAAAACCGATTACCTAGACGCCGAGATATTGTTCCTTCAATGCGTTAATTTCGATATCGGAACGATGAAGAATTCGGTATTTGTGACGGTGGAGGAATTGCTGGTGAGGTTCAAGGAGGTGTCTAAGGTTGCGGAGATGGTGAAGGTTGAGGTGTGTATTGATGTCATGGATGTGTTGTATGAAAGCGAAGCGATTTCAAGGTTATTTGTGGAGGCACCAGTGTGTCTCGCGGCAGCAGTTGTGGCTTCTTCGTTCGTGATCACGGTGCCGAAGCGGAGTTGTGAGTTTCCGTTGGTGTCTTGGTTGAGATTTGCAACTGGTTGTAGTGAGGATGATGTTCTTTGGATTGTCGAACTCATCCTAGAGCATATTGTAGGTGGGTAGCATTACAACTCAAAAATGAAATCATGCCTTTGTCGGGCTAAATGTAAAATTGTGAAGACAGGGTTTGATTCTTTATGTATTTGGATGGTATTCGTGTTAGGTTTGTATTACCAATAAGTCTTACGTATTTGGGTCGTATTCATGTTGGCTTTGTATTACCAACAAGTCTTGCTGAAAACAGGTATTATATCGTCACAAGCTGGAGACGGATCTTTAAGACAAAAATGTCTCCATTTTTAGATAAAATATTACCAAAACAATTTTCTAAATTATAACCATGGTTACATTTTCATTTTAAATGGACCAGATTTTGCACCTTTTCAACTTGTCTTCAAGGAGAATTTGTGTCATATTACTGATTTAATGTTACATGTGCACATGCATATCAAATCTGATAAATTTTATTCTCCTACTACAAGGTTAACAAACATGGAGAAAACAAATTGAATTTTATTATTTTTAGTACATTTTACTCTCGTACAGAGATAGATAGCCGTCAGGTATATGAAAGATTTCACAGAGGATTACAGCGTTAATTTCTGTTATTTGATCATCATAACAAAAAGTACAGTTACAATACTGAAATGGCCAGGGGAATTGACTGCCCGTCTCTTCTTGTCGAGAAACATCAAACATTTGCTTGTGTACGAGATCATAGGTGCCAACACTCAAGTGTTCCACATTAGCAACCGGGTCGAGTGCTTGCTGAAGATTCACATTTGTATTAGAAGCTCCAACCACATATATTTGCCATGTACTGACCATGAACACCTGACCTGACCAAGGCCACCATCCATCACCAAAAAGCCAGTATAGTGACGATATCAGGAGGGTCTTTCCTAGATCTGCCAAAATTGACTCTATCCAAACCCAAAAAGAAGAACCAAATAGACGCAAACCCAAAACTGAGCCAACAAAAACCAAGCCAAAATGGCTACTTTGGAATAACCTTAACAACCACAGGCCCACAACCTATGATTATCAAAATGACCGAACCAGTAGTTGGTGTCCCCGAAATGACTCATGTGCAGGGTGACTCAACGACACATCCAAAATGGTCGGAACTTGACCCGCCTGAAGGACCTATTTGCCAAGTAATATCACCTATCATCAGTGTCTCGTAGTCGTTTGGCCCAAGGACTTTGATCAGGTTCCCATGAAATTGAGGCCCCAACAATCGAACACCATCTTAAATTTAGAAGGGCGGCGACAAGGCTTGTATCATAGGGATTGAATTTCTGCATTATTTTCATTTCTGCATCTGGTTCTTCACTAAGAATGAGATTCTCATATTCCATTCTCCTACTCTCGCAAATATTATTGTTCTTTGATATCATTTGAACGCTCAAGACCTGTAATGCTTCAACAGCGGTGCCAAAGAATCTGTGTTTAACATAAGCACGAAACACATAACTACAGGTTGATGGATCTGGCCGGATCTTCTCTCTATGCATCACCTTAAGTACATGCTCAATAACACTGATTCTTCCCTGAGAAACATTTCATGGAAACAACCTTGCTTAGAGCAAGTCAAGAGAGTATGTGAAACAAATTTACAATAAACCACTAGCATCCCTGTAAACACAACAAATAATTAAGTGATACATATATGTGTATCTAGTTGGTCTCACAACTAAGATGATCTCATACAAGACTCACTCACAGATAAAATAGCCAATCTAATAAAATGCAATTGCAATTTGAAAATTCTTCCTCTTTCATATTTTGGAGTTCCTTTAGGCGGTTTTAGAATATTTTCTCTACGGTTGCAATTATCAGAAATCAGAAGGTGCAGCCTCATAGCATCTTTATACTTTCCCTTGTTTGCAAAAACAATCAAATATGAGACGGAGTACTATTTTGCAGGGACAAGATCTAACCGAAAAAAGATGTTATTCTCCTGTCTCTCACTTTCCTACATTCGCCAACCTTTTATGGTTTTCATCACATCCATGCTCTAGTGTTCCTTACTGAGAATGCTATAAGATTGCTATTTTATTAAAATTTCCTGATCAAAGGATTTGGTCATTTGGATAGTGGATTTGTCAAAGCTTTTTTCACTACTTATCACTCCCGTTTATAAGAACTCGGTTGGATTGGAGATGATTGTTATCGGGAAAATGGAGCTCAAAGAAAAGAAGAAATGAAGGAAAATACTGGTGAAGGGAGGATAAAGGGGTGCAGAGGTTATTATTATTCCCACAGAAGGGTAGTACATTACACCAGGGGGAGGCAGGTGACTATTATTCCTATCTTTATCTCCTCTCTCTCTCGACCACCACCAATACCTCCTACTATCCTTTATTTTTCTCTCACTACACCTTATTTTACCATTCTTTCTCACTCTTTTTTCAGCTCACTGGAAATACAAGGCCCCACAGAAGGTGAGGCTACCATATACTCATATTCAGCAACATACAACACACTGCTGAGTGGTGTAATTGACAATGAACAGAAAGATGGGTTTTAGCAGCCATGTCTTAAGTCTTGGTTCAGTATTGAAGGGGATAGCTTAACGTACATAAAAATTTAAAACATGAAAAAAAAAATACTCTTTCTTCAGCCCACTGGAAATACAAGGTCCCGCAGAAGGCGAGGCCGCCATATACTCATATTGAGCCACATACAAGTATACAACACACTGCTGAATGAACAGAAAGATAGCTTTTAGCCGCCATGTCTTAGTCTTGATTCAGTTACGAAAATTACTAAAAAATTAAAACATGCATACTAAACAAAAACAAACAGAGTTGCTTGACAGTAAGAAGATAAGAGTTGTGCCTTAAAACCGGCTTTGGCAAGGATGGTGTTGAATAGCAGGACATCCGGTTTTGCTTCGGACAGAGCTTGGTCAAGAAGATTCAACGCTTCATCAAAAGCATTGTATCGCATCAGAACCTGAGGGGAAAAACATATAAACAGAGTTATTCCACCAGCCAAATCCTGTGTAAGATGAAAAGACTTGCGCCGTCAAATGAGATATAATCCTAACAAATAGGGATGTCAGTATGTCACTAGGCAGATTTTGGCGGGTCCCGCCCCAGTCGGGGCGGATGCGGGTAATGGTTTGATGGATGGTGGGGCGAGGGTGGGTATCAAAAGTGTCATCCGTCGCGGGTCGTGGAGCGGGTATCACATGAGACCCGCCCCATGCCCACCCTGCCCCACAACCCACCTCACCCCGTTTATACCCGCCTTACCCATCTCGCATTCTCACCCCTACTTATTCACACACTATTATATATAATTATAGTATAACAAGTAACAAAAATTAATACTTTAAAATAATAATATCTAAACTAGTCAAAAGGCAAATTACTTTTAGAACCCTCAAATCTCATTACTTACCGTAGTCACCCACCCAAACCCGAAAATAAAAACCCTAACCCTCAAACCCCCTCCACTTTCCCATCTCTTCATTTTTTATAAGCAACCAGTATCTCGTCTATTTCAGACTTAGACTTGTGTAGTTGTGTTACCCCGACTCTCCACGGGTGTTACCCCAACTCTCCTCTGACACGTCAAGATACGGCGATTTTGTGCGAATTTTTCAATTTTTTGGTCTAAAGTGACGTGTCACAATGGTGTCGGACACGCAACACGGCAGCTAAGTGAAGTGTAGGTTTAACATAGTTTCAACAAACCCCTTTGCAAAGATGTATTTGTATCACTTTTACGAGGCTAATACGTTTTAGATTCAAAAACTATACTCCATATTTATTTTAAAAAAAATATCTGAGAAGAAAGGTAATTTGGCAGGTACCCGCGGTGTGGGTTTAAGAAATTCCACCCGCAAAGGTGATGGGGCGGGTACGGATTACCC
>JAOWBH010000004.1:766326-779832 GCA_028566215.1 Silene coronaria
AAAAGGATGAAACAATGTAAGTATATAACTACAATTTTATCTAATTAAAATATGAAGAAACGATAGTAATATAATGTCACAAAATAATAAATAAGAAAAATACAATGTAAGATTAATTTCAAGAAATGGCAGTATTCGTGCCAAATTTATGGGTCGTGCCGTGCCAGGCCCGTCGTGCTTGGTGCATGCCGGGACCATGCGTGTCTAGGCCGTGCCGTGCCTAGGCACGGAAACTTTCAAGAAATGGCGTCGGAGCCCGTCTCAAGCACAGCCGTGCCTCCTCTCACTCCGTGCCGGGCCATGTCGTGCCACCCATGGGCCCGTGCCGGGCTCGTGCCGCCCTCTAAGGCAAGGCCCGAATTGCCAACTCTAGGCATAAGCTCAGGTTATAAGTACTTCACAAGATATTTGGGAGTTATCAGTATATTCAAAAATTTACCTTGTGCACACAAAAGATAGCGGCTGCGGAATTTTACGTAAAAAAAAAAAAGGTGATGTACAGGTCGGTAACTTGACAGAATGGCACACGTCTAGTAGCATTAATGTCAAGTGTCAACTTACCAAATGATGACACCAACAAAACCAAGTTCCATTATAACATCATCACCTATGGCTATGCCCTTCAAACTTTTATGTCCCATAATCTCACCACTGTCAACGGCTGTCTAACCAACCATACCTCAACACGTGTCACCCAACATTTTTCATCTCTCTTTGGTTTTTCTTCCTCAAATTCTTCACTTCCATTTTTCAAGGCCAACCACACTTTTCTTCCCCCTTTTCTCTAATCAATTCAATTATCTCCTCAATTTCCTTCAATTTCTATCAATTTGTGTTTTCAATTACATAAAATCCAAGCTTTGGTTGCCTTTTTTCCACCCAATTTCTAGGGTTTCATTCAAATTTCCTAATTTTGTGATCCCCCTTTTAAAATTTCATCAACCCCATTGATTTTTCCCTTAGTTTAGTTGATTAACCCTAAAAAGATTCAATTTTGATGATCTTTTTGTTGTAAAAGTTGTTTTTAATTGATAGGGTTTTGTTTTTGTTGTTGTTATTGTTGTTGTTGATCTGCTGAATTTGATTGAATAAAGTTGATAATTGTTTAATTTCTTGATTTGGGTTTGTTTTTTATGTGATTTCTGGAATTGGGTTTGATTTGAAATTTGCAATTAGATCAATTTGATACTTAGGTTTATATGTTTGTGAGGTAGATGATGGCAGCAGGTGCAGAATTTTCACACCCATATGCAATTTTAGAAAGTAGTTTTAAAAATAAGGATAATAATAATAGTAGTAGTGTTGTATTAACAATGAAAGATGAGATTTTGGATGATGATTGTGATCATTTGAAGCAAACAAATAATGCCAAACCTCCTAGGCATTTCTCTATGGTTCGACATTGTATGAGCTCCACGGTTTTATGCGCTACGTCCGACACGGTATATTGCTTGACTTACTTTGATTTACTGTGGTTAAATTGATGGATGTATTTTGATTTGAAACATTAGTATCATGTTTGTTTGCTTGGTATTGTAATTTGCTGTATTTTTGTGTAGTGTAGAAGCAAGATGTGGTTTGTTGTGTTTGTTAACGAGTTGAAGAAGTGGAAGGGGGTAGGAGTATTAAGTATTTCTGTAGCTAGTTTTGGACGATATTATGTCGATTTGTAGTTCTTTTGATTGCGGTATATGGCCTTTTGTTGTAGGACTCATAATAAAGGTAGCTCATGGATGAGTTGGCACATATCTAACCATGTATGCTAGGTTGATGGAACTAGTTCGAGTCTTCTCCCCGTACATTGGTGATGTTATAGTGCTTGGTTTAATATTAATGGAAGTATATTGGTTTTCTTTTGAGAAAAAGATGGTAACTTGCCTTGTGGGTTGGAATTAGATGATCATTGGCTTGATATCATGTGGAGAAAAAGACATGGAGCTTTGTGTAAGGCAAATAACTAAATCACCTATATGGTTTATATATTGGGTGTGTAATGCTTTAGAGTAAGCCTATGGAACTATTATATGAGTGTGTATGTGAGTAGTGCGTAATAGATGATCTTATCCTTGACTCGATCATGATAATATTAATAGGGATGTTTCTTAAAATGTAAAGTCGTATTTATGTTGGGATCCTTCAGAGTCATGCATCCCTTGCATATTTAGCAGTTAGCTGTTCAGATATAAGAGATGGGTGATGTCTCTCCACTATTGGACTTAACTGAATGCGGTGAAAAAATTATTTTGCTGCATCTACGGACTACGTATATTAGTCTTTTAATGTGTTATGGAATGAGAACAGGAATATGAGATATCTGGGTGTACGTGTATATGGTATGAAACATCTAATCGTGCCTGCATTCAGTGAACTTTGTTTCTCCAATTGTTTCTGTAGTTAGTATGTAGGGAATCATTCTTTGCTGCTTCCATTTAAAGCTACTTAGGGAATATTACTTAATATCCTGTAAAGTAGGATTTGTGCCTTAGGTTAAGACTTAGTTATCGGAGAAACTTGTCACAAGGGGGGCGTAGTAGCTTAAGGGAAGGGAGGATGGCAGTTTTAGAAAGACTAGATGAAGGTGTCCGTATTGTTTTGAGTTGCTTTATTTTCGTGACTTTCCATAGTGGAACCTAAGTCATGCATATTCTTTGGTGGTGGATTATGAAGGAAATCAAGGAATAAAGCAAAAGAGCCTCGCTAAAGTACTTGCGTGTGTTTTTATCGTTAACTAGCAGTCGTGTAGTTTTCATTACAGGTTGTTGGGGAACAGCCTCGTTGTGTTTGTTAATACATAGGTTGCATACATACAATCCCTTTCTCCGTCACTGACCTGATTCTCTGGGTAACTGAGACAACATTGTATGTTGTAGAAGTGATTAAATGGCCAGCTGTATTAGTTGGAGGCCAGTATGTGATGCTTTAGTTTTCTTATGTAGGATCAGGATGATGAGTCTGTCTGCAGTAAAGCGCCTTCGGAAGAGAATTCTAGGTTTCAACCTGTATTTCGGTCAGGTAGCTGTGCTGAAAGAGGGCCTAAGCAATTCATGGAGGATGAACATGTCTGTATTGATAATCTCGGCAGGCATCTAGACGCATGTACTGATTTCCCTTCTTCAGCATTTTATGGGGTAAGTTATATCGTGAAGCGTTTAAAGTTGCCATGATTACTTAGGGTTATATTAGATTTGAAAGGAAAAATTATTTGTAAGATGGGAAGTTTTGTACATCTTAGGTACTAATCCATATTCCATACATTGTACTATCACACTCATTTTAATTTTAATTGGTGGAATTTTGTTGAGTATAAGTCTGGTAAAGGAGTCAAATAATCTACAAGAGATCCACGCTCATCTCTTCTGTTTTCATATCTGGGAAGTCAATTAGAAACGAAAGTAATGGTTGAATCACATACAGAGTACTTAGAGATCTTAATAGAATAAATGTTCATTACATATATGAAACTGAGATGATTCTGACATGAACAGGTGTTTGATGGCCACGGTGGGACCGATGCAGCCTCTTTTGTTTGTAGCAACATCCTTA
The DNA here is from genome assembly GCA_028566215.1 of Silene coronaria. Classification (NCBI taxonomy): domain Eukaryota; kingdom Viridiplantae; phylum Streptophyta; class Magnoliopsida; order Caryophyllales; family Caryophyllaceae; genus Silene; species Silene coronaria. The sequence continues at coordinate 769,870 of JAOWBH010000004.1, forward strand.
AGTATATTATTGAGGATCCACATTTCCCTGCTTGTGTGGAGAATGCAATTAAGAGTGCTTTTGTTAGAGCTGATTATGCATTTGCGGATTCCAGTGCTCTTGACATTTCCTCTGGCACCACTGCCCTGACCGCACTTATATTTGAAAGGTATCTATTTTTGTACACCTTGATTTCTCCATGCCTTAGTGTCATGTGACAATACTTTTATCGGGTCAGGTTATGCAACTTGGGTCATTCTGGACAGGTTATTCGGTTATGCAGGTCTTTTTTGCTGAATAACCACCTTTTTTTGCCCTTGTAAACTTAGCAAGCTTGGTTGATTTGTGATTGCCCATATGATTATCTTTTTCCGCTCTCTTTCAAGGGAGTAGACCTAATATATAACTCACCTGGCTTTTATGAACGACAAATTGACCTAAAAAGAACTGTGCGAAGTAGACAATGCCAAATTTACTTAGAAACACCAAAAATGACAAAGCGACAATTTTCTGAGACGACCGAACCCGACCTGGCACAAACTTACCTGTACCCAAGCTGCCCATATTCACTGTGACTTGGCTGCCAAGTCGAGGGGTGGGGTTTGATTTTTTTTTTTTTTTTTTTTTGGTGCTTAGGGGTGGGGTTTGATGTGGCTTTTGAAATACTACCATCTTTATCAAAGTGGGAATTGTACATATTCATTTGGAATTGTGGCTCATTATGCATGTGTTGTCTTGTTTTATTGGCAATGAAGGACAATGCTTATTGCAAATGCTGGTGATTGCCGTGCTGTGCTAGGGAGACGAGGTAAAGCAGTTGAACTATCCAAAGATCACAAACCAAACTGCTCATCTGAGAAACTTAGGATTGAGAAACTTGGAGGGGTGGTCTATGATGGCTACCTCAATGGCCAATTATCAGTGGCACGAGCTCTTGGGGACTGGCACATGAAGGGTCCTAAGGGGTCTGCTTTTCCATTGAGTGCCGAACCCGAGTTGAAGGAGGCAGTCTTGACTGAAGATGACGAGTTCCTTCTTCTGGCTTGTGATGGCCTTTGGGACGTCATGAGCAGCCAATGTGCCGTGTCAATTGCTAGGAGAGAACTTATGGCGCACAATGACCCCGAAAGATGTTCAAGAGAACTCGTTAGGGAGGCACTTAAGCGCCACACATGCGACAATTTAACGGTCGTAGTGGTTTGTTTTTCGGCTGATCCTCCCCCTAGGATTGAGATCCCATGTACTAGACGGAGGAGTATATCGGTTGAGGGGCTGAATCTTCTGAAAGGCGTTTTGGACGAGATCTCTTGAATTTACTTCGGAGTTTTAGTTGTGTAGGGTGTGATATGTCAATGTCCATATTTTTGTGTAGTAGAATTAGCAGCAGATGATAGCTTATGAAGTTATGATGTATGACAGGATATGAATTCAATTATTCAGTGTTTGCTGAAGATTAGAATCATTTTTTAGAAATTTATTTGCAGATTTAGAGAGCAAGTGCAAAACTTGTGCGGCTGCTGTCTTCTATGCATCGTTGCAGCGATGAAAGACTAACGGGAATGTGAATTGGCATAGGCCGTTTGTGCGAGGGCCGAGGGATGTCTTGTGAACTGTGCCCTAGTTTGGGTCTCTCACGATCAGACGGTTTTATACAGTGGTGTTGGTTGAAGATCACAGTACTCTTACAGAGTAACATAGTTCCTGTAGAAAAGCTTTGCATTCATAATTGTAGATAAATCTATATCTACATAACCATAAATAAATATACTGATATACACTTAAGGGTGATTCTGAGGTTGACGGGGTTTGAATCTAGGTTATGAGTGACACCGTTCCTGGCTTGAAGACTAAACTAGTTGACATCTGCAATAAATGTACTATGTAAGAGTATTATTTAAATTCCGAAGTTATGTTATTGATCACCTCATCTTAATAACTCCCAATGAAGTTAGGGTGTATGTTACTGAAGCCACCAAAGAAATCACAAGCAAACGTTGGCTAGCTATGAATGCAATACTATACAAGTCAAGTGGGAGAGTGAATACAAGTCAAGTAGTCAACCATGAACGTTCGTCCTTATTTCTTCCTACTTGTGTTGTACCAACCCCTAATTCATTCAACTTATTATTACTTCTCTAATTATACTATAATCATCACTTCATTTTCCTTTTCTTTTTTTTTCTTCTTTTTTTTTTTTTAAAGTTTTTTCCGATATAAAGCTCGTCATTTCCGTCAAAATATCACCATTTTTTTTATCGAGTATAGATTTCCATTCACGTACCAGATGATGAACTGCCCTTAAGTCTTCCCACCAATTTTGGTATGTTCTCTGCTCCAATCCATTTGACTGACCCTTTTGAGCCATATCATCAATTTAATGTTACTGTGTTTATGTTTATTACTCCTGTTATAATAGGGTTGCTAGTATATATAAAAAGATAGAATTGATCGCTTAATAAACCAAATATTTACTGTTCAAACTTATTTTACCGTGCTGTTTACTTAAAATATCACAACTGTATAGTAATTTAGATGTTATGTATTCCTATCATATCAGCTGGCGACTTGCTTTACTATTTTTGGAAAGTCGCTGTCTTGGACAGCAACTTGTTATATGTTACAAAAAATGGCGTGAACCCATTTCTAGTAATTAGTTTGAAATCAACCTCTTTTTCGTAATAAGTCACGAATTGGATGTTATGTATACATATTGAAACTTAATGTGGATGGTAAATATGCCATTTTGTTGTAGGCCTTCACATAAGATGGCTGGGAGTTCGGGTGGCAGCTCCGACTCTAATAGCCAGGCAGATGAAAGTAATAACCAACTTGAGAGACGACATATTGAGCCCGTCTTTAGCCCCTTTGTGTGCCCTTTGACAAAGGAAGTCATGCAGGATCCTGTCATTATAGAAAACGGAAACACTTTTGAGCGCAGTGCGATCAAGAAGTGGTTTGACCAATGTAAAAAGAGTGGAAGGAAGGCTGTCTGTCCATTGACGTTGAAAGAGTTGAGAAACACTCAATTGAACCCTAGTATAGCTCTAAGGAAAACCATCAAAGAGTGGGAAGCCAGGAACGAGGTTGCTCGACTAGATGTGGCACGTAGGTCGTTATCCTCTGCCGATTCAGAGAGTGACATTCTTCAGGCTTTGAACTACATTAAGTCTATTTCGAAGGGAAGTGGGTCAAATAAGCAGGTTGTTCATGACCCTGAGATAGTACGGTTGGTGGTGAAGATGCTGAGGAACTGTAGCATAAATGTACGATCTACAGCGCTGAAAACTCTGTGTGTCATAGCAGAACAAGAATCAGATTTGAAGGTTACCTTCTGCTTTCTTGATTTGTCATTAAGGCTCATCAAATTTAGTTGCTTTAATTAATCATCATTTCCGCTTTTCCAAACACTACCCTATTGGAAATGAGAATTTCTGAGTTTTAAAAATGATTGCAGGAGGTGATGACTGAAGGCGCCACTATTCGTACCATAGTGAAGTTTCTGTCTCCAGAACGGTCCACAGAAAGGGAGAAAGAGGAAGCTATATCTTTGCTCTATGAGTTGTCCAAATCCCCAAATCTGTGCGAAAAAATTGGTTCAGTACAAGGAGCTATACTGATTTTAGTCAGCATAAGTGCCAGTGAGTCAGAAAATGTCAGGAATGTTGAGAAAGCTGATAAAACGCTGGATAATCTGGGACAAAGCGAGAATAATGTGCAGCAGATGGCTGAAAGTGGTAGATTGGAGCCTCTTTTCATGCTACTACTGAGAGGTTTTTTACTTGCTTTTTCACTATATATCCCCACGCCTAGTTTACGTTTGCTGTTAGATCAGTTTTTTAAATGTAAGTGCATATTTTTGCGTCAGGGTGCCCTGCATTCTACTGGCTACAATAAACTTCTGCTGCAAAACCCTACAAGAAGCCTATATTTCGTTAATGAATAGTCTATGTAAAACCCTACAAGAAGCCTATATTTCGTTAATGAATAGTCTATATACATGATGTTTTTGTTACTCTGGTAGTTTGACTGAAGTAATCCGTGCAGGAACTCCTGAAACTAAAATATCCATGGCTACGCTCCTAGGTAACCTGGTTCTAAACAACGACGTCAAGGTTGCTGCAGCTAAAACAGTAGGCCCATCACTAGTGAGTCTCATGACAAATAGTGATATAGAATCAAGAGAAGCCTCCTTGAAAGCTCTAAACCAGATATCATCTTATGATGCAAGTGCAAAGGTTCTAATACATGCCGGAATTCTTCCTCCCTTAGTGAACGACCTCTTCAGTGTTGGCGGGAAACCACTTCCCATGCGATTGAAAGAGATTTCAGCCACTATTCTCTCGAATCTTGTCAATTCCGGTTATGCCATTGGCTCGGTTATAATCGGTCCCAAGAAGGAAACCTTGGTTTCTGTAGAAATGATACGCAATTTGCTCCAACTTATTAGCAACACGGGTCCATCAATTGAGTCAAAGCTCCTCCAGGTTCTTGTCGGACTGACCAGTTACCCCAAGACTGTTTCTTCTGTTGTTGCTGCCATCAAGAGTTCCGGGGCTACTATAATCGGTTTGGTTGAGTACATCGAAGAGCAAGATTTGCGTTTAGCTGTTTTAAAATTACTGCTCAACCTTTCTCCTTATATGGCCCAAGAATTAGCTGATGCCTTAATAGCATCTGGTCAATTGGGATGTCTCCTCAATATTATGATGGAAAATAGTGGAATCACCGAGGAACAGGCGGCCACTGTCGGCCTCTTGGCTGAATTACCGAAAAGTGATGTGGTGCTGACCCGAGATATGCTCAAGAAAGGCTCTTTCAGGAACATGATATCTAGATTAAAGGAAATAAAGCAGGGTGAGATAAGAGGGGGTCGTTTTATGACTCCCTACATAGAAGGCCTTGTTCGTTCTCTTGCTAGGATTACATATGTGTTAGCCGATGAGCCAGAGGCCGTGGATTTCTGTCGGGTACAAAATCTTATGGGACAATTTGTTGAATTGCTTCAAGCCAACGGCCCTGACAATGTGCTAATAGCATCGGCTTGGGCTCTAGAGAAGCTATCTTCAGAAGCCAGCAAGTTGACAGCAAAGCCACCAACTGGTGTGTGCGCATCTATATTCACTTGTTTTGGCAGATCCCCTGACCGCACCACATTGTGTCGAGTTCATGGCGGTTTCTGTTCTTTGAAAGTGACGTTCTGTCTGGCGGACAGGCAGACACAGGCAGTTGAAAAGTTGATAGCCCTTCTGGATCACGAAAATGACAAGGTTGTCGAGGCATCACTTGCTGCATTATCAACATTGATGGATGATGGGGCCCACATAGAAGAAGGGGTTTTGATATTACACGAGGCCAATGCAACGAACCCCATTGTCGAGATTTTAGTCGAGAAACGTAGTGAAAATCTTAGGAAGAGAGCGGTTTGGGTGGTCGAAAGGTTCTTGAGGACTGATCGGATAGCTACTGAGATTCCGAATGAGCAGAATGTTGTATCAGCACTTGTAGATGCCTTCCATAATGGAGATAATCGCACTCGACAAATTGCCGAGCGTGCATTGAGGCATGTTGACCGGCTCCCTAACTTCTCAGAGGTATTCCAAACTCCATAGTATGGATGTCTCCCCCCAGATTCGGAGAGCATTGCGATGCCTGCTCTCTCTCCCTTGCTTTTTTTTTGGGAAATCATGGTTGTAGAGTACAGCAAGTCAGCAAGTACTTTTGTAAATGTAATTTTGTAAACTCCATTGTTTCAATCTTCTCATATTGCTCCAACTCCAAAATTTGCTTAAATTACCTCTTTGTACGGTATCGAACTTTGAAAGTGAAAATTGAATGCTTTTACAAAAATCAATTGCAAGAAAACAGATCCATTAATGGTAAACAGACACTGTTCTTTATCAGTACATTAATAAGCATACAAAAGAATCATCTACAGTGAGCTAAACAAGGCACATTCTGGGATGCAATGACGAATCTGGAACACTTGCAGGCTTGCAGCAATTGTGAACTTTTCTTGTACTGTGTTTCATAAATTAAGGATGGCTGAAGCAGGATCACAGATGAAGGGCTGCGATTGTTTTCGTCATGCAGGAAGATGCATCGAGTTCCCGACCCACCCGGTTCCTCGAGATATGGGTCCATCTCATCACTTTATCAGATACTCCTACATTACAGACAGTAAAGAAGTCCAGAACTTGGCCAAATATTTTGAACATTTCAGCCCCAAAAATCAAATCTTTATCAGCAACAAATGCAGCATTCCAGTCCATAGGAGCGTCGGGATGAGTCGATACCTCAGTCCACGTAAGATATGTCAGATCCAGCTCCCACATTTTTCGAATGGCTTTGTTTCTCCTACCTATTTGACCATCTCCTTCACACCAAGAGACGGAAAGCATGAACAAACGGGTCCCACAACAAATGAGTTTCGGGTAGTATTCATGAACTCGAGGAGGCGACGGGGTGGTTTGGATAACCACCCAGTACCCCCGTTCTATGTCATACCCGGCAAGTTTGTCAGATTCCGAGTAAACAAAGAAGGTCTTGTCACAAACAACTCCAGAGCAAACAATCCCGAAATCTACAGGAAGTTTCTGAATTTCAGTCCATTTATTTGACATGGAGTCGTAAATTTCCCCGGAATCTAAAGGCTCGTCCCAAGATCCAAGGCCACCAATGGCTATCAGCACAAATCTTTTACCACCATCTCTAAGGCCTGAAGTCTCACTTCTTTGTCTTAGAGGCCGGCATTGCTTTTTAGAGGGGCCCATGATACTGGCATTTTCATCAGAAAGGCTTCTAAGTTGCCGCCTGACTGAGAGCCGGTGGGGATCTTCATAAACATCAGAGACCCCACCAAGCCTCGACCTAGGGAAACGTCTATCCTGACGGGTTGAGTGAGTCGGAATGATAGGGCAGTCTACGGCGACCTCGGATATCCCAAGAATGGGCGATGATCTAGCATATTTCATAGATTCAACCTTACGCCAAGATTTGGTTGAGGGGCTAAAAACCAACATACTTTTATGTGTCTTAAAAGAGCTTCTATCTACCCTTCCAAAACTAGTCAAGCTAGAGCAACCCCCAACAATGTAAATCTCTTCATGCATGCTGGCAACGGAAAACATGAACCTCCCTTTGAGAACCTCAACATCTACTTTGTGCCATTGATGAAGGTCAACATCTAGCACACGAACTTCACCTGAGCAATGCCCATCCTTAACCGAACCAAACACAAAAAGCCACGGAGTTTGATAACAACCTTCTTTTCTCATTTGCATAAACCGGGGAGTCGTGGTCAAGTGGTTCCACTTCTTGCATACAAGACGAGCACTCATGAGACTCGACAATGGAAGCCTCATCAAACACATCTCTAAAACGTCATCTGGCAATGAAATATTCATCCTACCATTCCTATGCAACTCGTCGAATTCTAACCCCTTTCTGTTGGATCTTCTCCTAAATCGGTCTTTCCTCCCATACGAACAGCAGTCCTCGGTGCCACACAAGGTCTTATAGGCGCTCTTGACACCTTCTTCACTAGCACTCAACCTCCTATTGCTCGAACCTCCAAAATCTTCACTACAATCAGCTCCCACTTTACAACCCCCAACTCTTCCATACATTGTGAGACATCTCAAAGAAAACCCACCAGCACTTTCCTCTTCACCCCCATCACTTCTATGCAATCTTTTCTTCCTTATTTTCTGGCTAACACTCCTCACTAGTTTTTTAGATACACTCAAAGACTCGAAATCCTGACAAAGGCCATCTTCAAGTATACGCCTATTCGTAAACATCTCCCTCGTTTTGTTAAAAATAACACAGACTACCACCTACACTACCAGGGTTTAATTCATATCTCCCCAAATTCATATAGACCATTCCAAATGAGATGTATCTGCATTAATGAAAATTCATATACCTAGTTAAAATGCATAGTGTTGTTTTTCATAAGTTGGGATCATAGTTTTAAATATCGACCGATACCAAAACCGATATTTAAGAGTTAAGACTACTCCTATGGTTGAGATTCCAGATATCATTTCACTCAAAATATCAAATCAAATGTATGAACAGCATTAAAAATGGGCAATTGATTACATCACGTTACAAGATTTTGTCTAATCACATAGATTTCAATTTCAAATGAAACATTGCATACCAAATTAACAGACCAAATAGATACTTTAAATTACTAGAAGATACTCCCTCCGTCTCAATCATTTGTTTACCTTTGAAACTTCGATTGAAGTACGTCTCACAATGAATATAAAAGGTAAACAAATGATCGAGACAGAAAGAGTAATCAATAATCGATAAAAACCCACTAAAAATTGCAAATTTGGTATTCTGGGAAGTAAATAAATCAATTATATAGTGAAAAGTAAATCAAACCCAGATCTATCTAAAATCATAAAATAAGATTGCATGTTAAAATCAAGTGAAAACCCATTATTCTATCAATCAAAAACAACAAACCCACATCGATTTCATAACCCAAAAACCCAAAAAAAAAAAAAAGTTAAAAAAGTAAATGAAGATGGAAACAAAAGCTCACCAAGAAGTGTCATTTATTCAACAACCTTGATTGATCATAGAAGTTGAATTGAATAATAATGACAAAAAAGTGGGATTAGGAAGAGTTATTTGGAGAAGTTTTAGGATTTGTCTTGATTGATACAAAGATCCAAACAGATACAGGTTTAATTAATTTGAAAGTAGATTAAAGGGTGGGGGAAAGTGGGGAAGATGAGAATGCCAAATATTATCATTTGCAATTGTCACTTCATCTTTTTGTGTGAGACGGTTTTACAAAATGAGAATATTAAATAGATTTCAAATTTAAGTATTTTAGTCGGTAATTTAATTTTAAGAGAATTTTTTTTTTTTTTTTGAAAATGGTGATGTTCACCAATGCATAATCCTTAATCCCCTCGCCGCGAGTGCTCTCATGAAGAGATAAACGACTGACCAAAGAATTTGCTTCATTCGATGGGCATGCATCGGGATTGAACCCTAACCTCATGGTTAAGGGATGTGGTGATCAACTACCAAACCAGACCTATTTGGTTATTTTTGGAGAGTTTGTTTTGAATGTAATTTATGCAAAATCGACCTTTAGATGTATATACGGCTTGTAAATATTTGTGTAATACATTATACGAAAATGTTATCGCCAAATTACTTGATATTTACGCAACTATGCAGCTATACCTATTAAAAAATACTTACAGAATTCGTGAAAAAATGATGTGGGAAAATATCAAGTAATCGGTCAATGTTAATTATGGTAGAATAATCTTATAATGTACAAGACTATTTAATAACAGGCCGTCTTACTTATGACGGTCACAAGTTTGTACATCTCACGACTTCTCTCCCACTTGCTCTTTATAACCCCTGTTGCATTTTCTCAAATTACTTCCGAGTATTTTTTTAAGGCAATTGTTATTATTACGAGTATTATAATGATAATTTCAAATTACTTGCGAGTATTTCTAATCTTAATTCATATTCATTTCATTGATTAAATTGATATTTCTCATGAGTTTGTAAAAACATATTAGTGTACATATAAAAAATTGGTTAACTAAGAACAAATACTAATATATGTTTAACATGAATAACACCAAATAAAGAAAGTAAGAAAAATGAATCTTAACCGAATACATTGTTGAAAATTTAAATAAAAATTTATGTTGAGAAATTAGACTGAAAAGAAAATTAATCTAATACGGAGTAATAGGTTAACACTTAACACCATAATTTGGAGTTTGAGTATAAGCTCAACTTAAAATGATAATGTTTTATCATCACCCTAAAAAAGGTCTTTAAAACTAACATTGTATCTAAATACGGTGTATCGCTTAAGAAAAAACATAATAGTGACACTGAACGATTTTAACTTAAAGGGATTGTTTTTGGGTGTAAATCGGGATGTCCACCACCGACAACAGTGTATAATCCCCTCGTCGCAGGTGC
>JAOWBH010000004.1:786272-815982 GCA_028566215.1 Silene coronaria
CTACTACTCTCTCGCTCTACCGCCATGCTTAGAGCTCGTCATCTCTCTTCTGCTTCACATTCCAGATTTCTCTCTAGGTTTTGCCACTTTTTTTACCGTTTTTTTAATTTGTTTTTTTATTTATTGAATTATTCGATTGTTCTACAATTTTGATTGAATTTCAATTGTGTTTCTGAGGAATTCTGGTTGATTTGTGGTTTTTTCGGCGGTTTTAGGGCCTTTGTTTGATTTGATCTAACCTAGAACGATATAATTGGCATTTTCGTGTGTTTGATTGAGAGATAATTTGAGCGTGTGAGTTGTAAAATCATTTTCGTAGTTCGATATTGGAGGACATGCGTCTTAATTGCGCGTAATTGTGATCTTTTCGGCTCACGAACCAAATTGTGTTGAGGTGCTAGTGTCTGGACTATAGAGGTTTTAATTTGAGTTATGAGTTGTAAAATCAGTTTTGTCGGCGTAATTCTATGTCTGACATGCGTCTCAATTGCGCACAATTGTTATTGTCTTGTGTCATGAAGCGAATTGTGTTGAGGTGCTAGTGTCTGGACTATAGAGGTTTCAAGAACTCCTTCATAGATTACGTTGTAAGAATTTCAAAGTTGTGCTCATGCGTTGCAAAATCATTTCAGTCAGCATAATTATGTAATCGGTTCATTAGACTTTAGCCTCCGGTCTCAATTGCGCGTCATTCTTCTATTCTGGCTTCACAAACCAACTGTGTTGAGGACTTCAGGTGATTATAAAGGTTTTATGAGTTTGGACATTGATCCTTAATTTAATTCTATATCTGACACGCTTCTCAGTTGCATGTAATTGTTATCTTCTCGTCTCACGAACCAAATACACTATAGAGGTTTTAAGAACCCTGCCATAGACTTCGCTGGTAGAATTTTAAGCTTGAGCTTATGCGTAGCAAAATCGTTTAGGTCGGCATAGTTCTGTACTTGGTTCCTTAGAATGACTCGCGTCTATATTGTGCATCATTTTTATATTCTGGTTTCATAAACCAAACCGTGTTGAGGTGCTCGTGCCTGAAGTATAGAGGTTTTGTGAGTTCTGTCATTGATCCTCAAAAAGTTTGAGTAGTTGCTACTACGGCTCTTTCTGAGAACTAGTCATAAATGGTCAAGTAAGCTCATGACATCTCTTGTTTCAATGTGGAAACGGAAAAGAAGCAGTGCAAGTTCCCTTGTTTGGTTAGTAAGTTTGGATTGAAGGGATTTAAATGCCCTCCTACAAGTGAAACTGAAATGCTCTCGATGTCGGAAAGAATTTGAAAAAAAGAGAGGATACTATCTTCCCCTCTCCTCAGTGTATATACATGGAGTATTTTAATTACCCTTCATTTAGTTAGATAATAACTAGCACATTTGTGTTTTTTTTTTATACTAAGGGTAGTGATTCTATAACTATTAACCTGCATCAATTTGGTTATGCAGAAATTATGGTCCAAAAGCTTTGTCGACAGATGTTAGTGGTAGCCTTTTCAGGTCAGTTTTTATTTGCTTGTCTTTATTTTCTTCGTTTGGTATTATGATGGTGTAGGGTACTTGCCATAACTGATTCCCTTCATATGTTTTTTTTTCTGTTGTGTAAGTAGCTTGGGTTTTCTGCCTTTTCCTGCTTAAAATTTCTGTTTTTCGGTAAACTCTTGTTGCACTGTTTACCTTTGTCCTCGAGTATTTGGTGTACATGATGCACTTATAAAGTTCTGTGTTTTTTTTTTTTTGGTTGCGTTATTTGTTTTTGGTGTCAGTCTTTGGCTTATTTCTTCATAATATTTAGCAGATGCTAGTGGTTGCTTTATGTTACTGTTTATTGTTTGATGTGTGCTAGACTCTTAGGTTAGTAAGAAAACATGTAATATACATCTTGACAGTTTCAAAAGGCACTTTATAAATTTGTATATTATTATGTAGCAGTTTTTTTTTCCTTACGATTTTTTAATGTGTCATCCTTATAATCCATATCAGGTGTACATCTATGGTCACCGGTGCTCCCCATAACTGTTGTACAGTCAAGGTTAGTTCCTAAGAAATGAGCTCTAACTTTCTCATCGACCTACCCCTCAGCATGTCGACTGATTTGTTTTAATTTTATTTTGCAGTCAAACATTGGGCTCCGCTATCGATCCACTAGTGGTATTTTCTCTCTCTTTGACTTCCACTTCTTGGTGTTTTCTTCCTGCTTCTGGACTCACTTTTACAATGGTGGGAAGCACGTGCTTTGGTGATGTTCACTGTGCTACTTTTATTTTGTGGTGATTAGTTTACTCCTTGTGTAGTACTCTAAGTGCTTCTGCATTTCATTTTTATGTGAGGCTTTACATACTACGGTTCTTCTGTCTCTAGACAAGACTTTATACAACTGACCTACAATGCTGCGACATGCTCAATTCCATCTTTTGGTTTCTTGGTCTTAACAAAACCACCCACATCCAGAAGCTTGCGATTGATAAACCTGTAAAACTTTATATGCCTTTACTATGGTACACAAATATATCTTGGGTACAAGGTTGAAAATAGATAGGATCTAGTTGGTGCTTATGGTCGCGGCCTCTTTGGTTGTCTAATGTTGATCACCACTGTGGAAGTTAAATGAAAGTTGTAGGATCTTGGTCGTCAACTTGTTGCCAAAGATAATAAGGGAAGTATTATGTTACTGAAATTTTTGTTATCTATTTTATCATTAGTAGTCGTCTTACCAAGAGTGTTTCTTCAACACCACAACCATCATGCATGGAATTTTAGGGTAAAAAGTAGCACAAGAGCAAGATAAAGGTGGTGGGCATGCGTATTTTGTGTTAAATGTGTACTGAAGGATTACGAAGAACTCAACTAAGGAGGAAGGAGTGGGGTGGTTGTTTGCATCTATCGAAGAAAAGATGTCAGTGATTACTTATGCTGATTTTAACATTTGCTAAGGAGGGGATCCATATGATTCTCAATGCTTTTTTTTTTTATCATGGGTAATTTGTAACAATGTGTGTGGGAAGCAAGTTGGAAGATCACCTTACCAAATTATCTAATTAGAAATGTTGGTTGCTCTTGGCTTTTTCTTATAACTCAAGTGTCTTTGGGGTTTATTGAACGTTCGATACACATCAAACTTACTTTGGGGGCATCCAACTCCTAATTGTAAGTGTCTCCTTAAATGAAAATTTCTTTGACAACTTAGCCATTCTATCTTGCAACAAAATTAGGCATTAGTGTACTGTGGGGGATTGATGAAATTGAGGTCTAAAATAGAAAAAAAGGATAATTTTTTTTTTTCCAAATTCTGTGTCCAATCTGTTTCCGTTAACCAACTTGGTGCGTATAGCTATACTAAGGATAGAATAGAGACTATAACCGTATCTCTAAGATGTCTTGTGTAGCCATTTTCAATGTGGATGGCTGCTGTATGGCTAATCTATTTTACTTGAACCTCAGTGTACAATAGCATATTTAGACATGTTAAAGTGTAGGGCAGGCTACTATTTCTCCTCTTTGCCCAGATAAATACTTATATCCAGCGTCACTTATATCTAGTGATAATATATGGTTTTTCCCTACAGTTTCAGTGTATTAAAATAGGATTTTACTAACCTCTATATTTGTTTACGTGGAAGAGGACGTACTACATACAGTCCTTGAAATGCCAGCACTGTCCCCCACGATGGTATGTATTTCTCTATTTGATATTCCTTAATGTGTCATGTGTTTTCACTCGTGTTTTTAGCAGAGGAATTCATATTTACTTCTCGTGCAGAGTCAAGGAAACATTTCAAAATGGTTGAAGAAAGAAGGAGATAAGGTAAGTTAATATTACGATTATGAACATTGAAGCATAGGAAAGCATAAGGGTGAGCATCACCCTAGACCGGAGCTAAATGCAGATCAAAACATAATATTTTGCGGACCAAAGTCGTACCTAAATTTAAAAAAAAAAAAATCTCTCTTGGGTCAGACCAAGCATAATTTTTAGGTCCAGGTCGTCTGACAGAAATAAACCGAAAAATAATATTATTTCGTGATTTCATTATTATGTTATACTGTAATTGTTAAAGTTATACTTTCTTTTTCTATGTATTAAACACTAATATTAAGTTCATAATTTTTTTGGTAAAATATATAGTACATCATAAAATCCTAAAAGTTTGTCTACGAAACACATAATTCGGTCCAATAGGTCCGGACTGGAGTTGCTGATCCGCGTACTGAGGACCGGACGTAAATTTATTTGGTTGGGCTTGGTCCAGGTCCGGTCCGGTCCATTTTTCAGGTCAAGGCTGATTTGTGTTCACCCTCCTAGGCCCTAGGACAATGTGTCATACCATTGTGAAACGGAAGGTTGTTAACTGTTCTATGCTTTAAATGCTTGCTTTTCTAATTACCTTGTTTTATTAGATAGCAGTGGGTGATGTCTTATGCGAAATAGAGACAGACAAAGCTACCGTGGAGTTTGAAAGCCTTGAAGAAGGGTAATATAAAATTTTGCCTTTTTATTTATTTATTGAATTTAGGTTGGTAATTGATCAAGTTATTTCCGTTCTCTTTTATGGTATTATCAGTCTGTCACCATTATTAGAAAAACACATTGTGTGAAAAGCCATTACTGATCGATCATTAACTTTATTATTCATGAACAAATACTCAGATAGGTTATGGACTGTGAAAACGGCAATATAGGATTGTTCATTTTAACAGAAATAGATATAGACAAAATCCACTATACAGAATCTTGTTTGCCTTTTCAAAAATCACCATTAAGAGCCTTCTCTGATCAAAAGATTCCTTGATATGGCAGTTGGTGGTGGTATGTCCTCAATAATCAATATAGGATAATCGGAGTTGCGTACGGTGCTAGTTGTTTGTTCTTTGCGTTTCAGTGTTTCCTCTTTTCCTCTTTTTTCCATGGTTGCTTCTTGCGCAATTGCTCTACTCATGGAGACTACCTAAACTCTTCATTCTTCAAAGATATTCAACCTTCTGCACCGTGAAGGATGAAAGGGAAAATCAGAATTTTGCGGTGTATTCTGCAGTATTACTCGCTTCTTTTAGTTTAATATTTGCTACCTTCTAGTTCACAAGTTTGACGTAAATGGCAGGAACGTCTTATGTTATGCTTAACTGATTAGACAAAATTTTATTCATGTGCATTGAAACTGTTGAGCAGTAAGATTTCACATTGGACACTATAAAACTAGTAGTCACAAGGGTTTAGGGGTGTATCTCTTTCCTTTTGTTATTGGAGGTTCCTCGTGGAGTATTCTGTTATTTCTGTTATGTCATGCATTTCTGATTACTTTTTTCCCTCTTACATTAACATACATCTAATTTTAAGTGGGTAAATTTTGTAGGTTTTTGGCAAAAATATTGGTTTCCGAAGGGACAAAAGATATTCCGGTTGGGCAACCCATTGCCATAACGGTAAGAGCTCTAGCGTGACATATTTTTTTAGATATTATATCTAGTTCTGTTATATATGGAGAAGGAGGGAGCTATCTCGCTCCACCATGTTACAAATTGTGTTGTGTAGCTTCACCTTGTAATAAATTGTGTTGGGGATGATATGAATGGCAGAGAAAGGCATATTAAAAGAACTAGAAGTTAGGACCGTTTTTCGTCCATAATGGCTATTTAGGACTGTTTGTCCATAATGGCTATGATGTGAGATATTATTATTTATTTATGCCAATGTAGTACCCTTATTTTTTTAGCTAAATAGGCGATGCTTTTAAAATATGATATCCCTGTAGTATTTAGATTCCCAATAATTTTTATCTTTATATTGTGGCAATGAAAGCCCTGTTGTGAGTAGGCGCAATGTATAGGAGTGTGACTCATATACCCTGAGAAACAAAAAATGATTAATAAAATACAAAATTAAAAAATATGAAGATTGCTATGTCGCACTAGTCATACCCCTGGTGAAATCATGCCCTCACGGGTACCACGTACATTTTAGGGCATGATGAAGGCGCATTTTTCTAGGGCTCTGTCCAAAACCAGACCGGACCTAAGACCGAAAAAATAAATTTAGTGGACCGAAGACCGGATTTGAAATATTTAGTGTTTTTATTTAATTTTTCAAAATTCATTTGTTCGTTTCAGATTTATTACACATTTTTTTTACCAAAAACTTTCTCTATAATAATGCTTGGTTTACTTTTAAGGTATTCTGGAACATTAAATTTCACTTCGCTTATCAAAAATCGTTTTAATCTATTCTCGATTTAAATTCTAAGTTTCTATACAAGAAATCCGGGCTTTGATTTTAAAACCTATAAGTTTACCTTGACTTTCGTATTATGTTTCAGCCCCCATTTGTTTTCCACTTTTTTTCTATATTTTCGCATTTTGAGATATGCTAGCAGTAGCACCCATGTACGTTTCTAAAGGATGATTCATGTCAGCCGACCCCAATTCAATTTGGGATTAAGGCTCTGATGTTGTTGTTGTTGAAGACCAAACCTAAAAGTTTAGGTCCTGGACCGGGCAAACCCTAATTTTTCGATCAGGTCGGGTTTTTGACCGAAATGGACCGAAAGGTACGATTTGTCGCTGTTTCGTACTTCCTCCCATCCAAACCAAAGGTAACACTTGCTTTTGGGTGGTCTGTATTTTTTGTCACTTATAGGTGACTTTTTTGTACAAAAATTAAAATTTTAAGGACTTTTTCATAACAAATCTATAGATATAAGTTTCGTCTTTCAAAGATTCGTAGTTTTAACGGTATTCTTGGTCAAAGTTCAAAAACTTTGACTCCCAAAAAGGCAATGCTACCTTTGGTTTGGATGGGAGAGAATATAAGATTATTGAATTTTAAATTCATCAAATCTAATAAAATAGGTATTTGGACTATTGTTTAATTCAAATAATTGTTATAATCGAGTTTATAGTGAGATTTTAGCGTAAAATATTTGGTTCATTTACAAAGTTTCAAAAAATAGACGTGAAAGCCATATATTTCAGTCCATTCAGTCCGGCCTGAAAGAGAAATAGGAACATACACCGAAATTACCGCTCTTGGACCGGACGGGACCGAAAACCAAATCTTCAAAAATTAAGGACCGAGGACGGACCTGAAAAAATTATGTCCGGGTTCGGTCCAGACGAAATGGTCCGGTCCGGTCCGGTCCGGTCCGGGCCTAAGCTTGCTCACCCCTACATTTTTCAGTTTAAGAACAATGTTATCATATTTCCATGCTTGTTATAATTTAATGTGTTATTAAATTCCAGACAATGAATAAAGATCTTCAAGCCCTCTTTGTAAAAAACGCTAGATATACTGCCTATGGCCCAGCGCTGTAAGAATTCATACTCCTAAGGAAAGTTTGTGTCCTTGTTCAACACAAGGGAAGTCGAATATTGAGGAGACTCCGAGTGCTCTATTAGCTAGCCTAGATAAATCATTAGAACGAAGTTATTTCGCCAAGGAAACTAGTGTGGGTAACTAGACAAAAAAGAAACTACGCTGAGGTTCTGAGAAAGTCTTGAAGTCCTCTTCTCTCTTCCGCCTTTGTGATTCTATACTGCAGGTCACCAGGATCCCTTTGTGATGCCATGTAAACATATAGAGCAGATGTTCGCTCTGTAATTTTAACACGATACCAGATAGAAGCAAATGAAAAACTGCTTTTTTGCCCTATCAGTCTTGCTATGTATATATGCACTCACATGACTTATATAGGCTCTTTCTAAGTAAAAAGTTGAACTTGTTTAATGCCTACGTATAAAGTAGTTTGATTTACAAAATATGGTTCTTTTTGTAAGGTTGAGGACGCAGAGGATATGCAAAATATCCCTGCTATTGCTGCTGGCCAAGCAGGAGTTCAAGAAGAGAAGCCAACTACATCTGATGCAGTAAACCAAAATAGGGAGCCAGAGGCAAGTACTGCTGAAATAGACACCGCCGATCTTCCTCCTCACATTGTTCTTGATATGCCAGCATTATCCCCAACAATGGTAAGAACTTGGACAAAATTAGGGTATTGTCTTTGTGTTTGCTGTCTCTGGTTTTGTCAGATGTCAGTTTTTTCTGAGCAGTTTGCTGTGTTTATCTCCATTTGTTAAGTACTTAGTGACATTTTGTCCTTTTTCTTTTCCCTCAATAGAATCAGGGTAACATCACAAAATGGAGAAAGAAAGAGGGGGATAAGGTTTGTATTCGTCTCCTACCTAATTATTGGTTTTTATTTAGCTTTATTGCACTATTTTATCTCAAGGACTTTACTTTCTACAGATAGAAATCGGTGACATTCTCTGTGAAATCGAGACAGACAAGGCTACCCTTGAGTATGAGAGTCTTGAAGAAGGGTATATATTGTTTCCTCCATACATCCTCCTGACTATTGTAAATGTAGTTGTATACATGGGCAAATATGAATATGGTAACAATCTCGGTTTGAGACTTTATCATTGAATTGGCCGTCTGGTCAGATCTCTACCTTTAGGCTTTAATTGTGGCGGCTGCTGCTGCCTCGAAATGACTTTGCTGTGATCCTCAAAATCATGATAACTCTGCCGCAATTTAGTGTCGCAGCCCATATTGAAAACCATGAATGCTATTTTGCTGTAACCATTATCCATTATCTATTCTCTTTCCTGATCAACTGCATCACTACTTATCTCTTGTTAACTATATCATGTATCTGGATAACTAGGTGAAATTGTTTTGTTGCGGTGGTGGAGGCATGATAGTAGGTAGTAAGTTTCAGTTACTACTTACTATTGTTATCGTGGAAGTGTAATCTTGCTAAAAGCGGCAAGTACCGCCAAAAATGCGGTCAATGTGATCTTCAAAACTTTACAAAGAGATTGCAATGCGGTTTCGCAGCCTTAATTCAATACCATGCTGGTGGGTCTTATCTCTCCATGGGATATGTGTGATGCCTACAAATGATTAAATGGCAAGGATTTTAAGGTGTTTTGGATCCCATATATATAGTTGGGGGCAGCGAACCAGTTGTCTTGTCATTAGATAGTTTGTACGTTCCCTGTGTTCTTAGTTTTGTATGGGGTTAGCTGCTTTATTCCGAAAGTCCAGAAAATAATTTTCTTTGCATAAGATGGACTATGGAAGCCCTGATCACTGGTCGTTGAATATTTTGCTTGTGATTCTTCATCATATCCTCGCTTCAAGTTCATACTCAACCTTGTACCTTCCAAGCTTTCAAAATCCAAAGCTTTACAGTTTGCTGTCTCCTAGGGATATATTTTCAATCATACATTAAATTTGAATTTGTTCCTTGAGTTTTTGGTTCCTTTGGTTTTGTGGCTTCCGGCTGTATGCTGTCTTTGTTTATTTTTTTCTCAATATTTTAAATTGCAGAAGGATATTAAATATTTTGCTTTATTTTTTTCGTTGTTCTGAGCTGCCCAGTTACAGCAGTTTATTTTTCTGATTGTTGTTTCCCCTGTTGCTCTGGTTTAGGTACCTTGCTAAAATATTGGCACTTGATGGGGCAAAAGATGTACTTGTGGGACAACCAATTGCCGTTACTGTATGTTTCTGAAACTATATCTTGTTTCTGTTTTCTACTATGCCTATATTTCTTAAAATCGCTCTTTCCTTTTTTATATCTATTTGTGTATACAACAACATTACCCCTGTGCTTCAATGTGCTTCAATGGCTCCTGCACGGGGTAAGGAGGGGTCGGATGTACAAAGTCTTATCCTTGTGTCAGCAATACAAAGAGACCGTTTCCGAATGACCCAAGATGAAAATTTTCATTAAGAATTGCATCAAAGGACTGATATTTCACAGAAGAAGTGTAACCATTTTTGGTAATCAGAAATCCTGTTTGAACTCTTCTTAGAATCCCTTTTATCCCCAGAAAAGAAGATTCCCATGTCTTAGGCTGTAAAGCTCTATTTATCTAGCTTTCCTTCATGTGTTATATTTGCATTGCTAGGTGGAGTCTTCTGAGGATATTGAAGCAGTAAAGGTGTCATATGGCAGAAGTGCTAAAGCAAATGTAGAAAAGCCAGTCACTCAATCGACTAAAAGAGAAGATAAAGAGAAGAAAAGCAAGATTAGTAGGATTAGTCCGTCTGCTAAACTGCTTATCTCTGAATTTGGTCTTGATGCATCATCACTAAACCCATCAGGTCCCCGTGGTACTTTGTTGAAGGGAGATGTTTTGGCTGCAATTAAGTCTGGGCAGGGATCCTCTAAGGCTGTGGTACCACCGAAGAAACAATCTCCATCACCTAAGGTCCAGTCCCCGAGTACAACTTCAGTTTCAGCAGACTCATCTTCTTACGAGGATTTGCCAAATAGCCAAATTAGAAAGGTGGATTTTTTATTACATGAAATTTCATTGACAATGTGCCATTTTCCTAGTCATTATTCCATTATCTCCAACAATATTGGGAAACCATGGTACTTCTTGCCTATTGTATCAGTAGTTGATTTTGGTTTTTTGGTAAGAGAGTTATGTTCAATCATATCAGTGAGCTGTGATAAAGGTGATCGTGCATTGTGGTCCTCTATTTTAATTTTCAGCCCCTTAGTTGATTGTAGATTAAGCATATGTTTGATCTGTGCATGCCATCTGATCTAGTCTGTTCTATATGTATGCTAAGATGTTCACGTTAGTTGGACAGTGACATGTGAGCTTGTCCAGTTGGACAAAGGGATCAGAATGTTGGCCATTTAAACGTTGGAATTGGCTCAGTAGGCCCGTACTATTTGATTTTTTTAACTTTTTTTTTTCTTTGTCCCTTTTCTTTCGTTGCAGGTCATTGCCAAGCGTTTATTGGAATCGAAACAAAGTATACCTCACTTGTACCTGTCTACAGGTCTGGATTCTCGCATTTATCTCTCTTTATGTCCTTCCTGATGGGGACTATCTCACTATTACCTATTCTTGATCCTCTCTTTTATGTTGAATGTAATATTCATGTTATACTTTCAAAATGGATTCATGTGAGCCGATTTCAGAGCATATTTGGGCTCTTTGTAAGTATGTAATATATTACATTGGTCTTTGCAGATGTTATACTGGATCCTCTATTATCCTTCAGAAAGGAGCTCATAGGTATATTTATCTACATCCTGTCTGTAACTTACTATGCCATGTTTAGTAATTATTCATTTAGTGTTAACTGAACGACTTTAAAATGATGTGCAGAAAAGCATAACATCAAGGTTTCAGTGAACGACATTGTCATTAAAGCTGTTGCTGTTGCTCTTCGCAATGTGCCTGGAGCCAATGGTACACATGTCAAAACTCCTACCTTTCAGTGTTACTACCTGGAAATCTTGAATTCAAATAGGATATCTGTTTGGTTTCGTAATCTACTCCAATGCAGTAGCATAGTTGTTTGGTGATTTGTGCAAGAAGTGCAATTTACTTTGATGTGTCGGAATGTGATTAGTTTGCACGTTATGGCTCTTCTTAAGGTACTTCACTTACTTCCAGTCCATAGCATTGCTAAATGCTTAATCAACAGCTTGCTACAAAGCTTATGCAAGGTCTCATGATTAAGGACCTCACTATGGCTGTAGGCCTGTATCTAGGATAGAGACATGCAACATTAGATTGGCTATCTTGAGTTCATGCCTTCATGGGGCAGAAAAGGTATGGAAAATTGGGTTTCTTTTAGCTTTCGGAGTAATTCTACAGAAATTAGAGTTGTGTGGGATGGAGTTATTTTTGTACTAGTTTAAAAGGTGGTTTTGGTCTTATTTACAGAGTATGTGTTTATTTTCCTACCTTGACTGCTGAATTTTAATTTTTTATTAATTTTTTTCATTTCGGTTTCATATAATTCTCTAATGATGTCCTTATATGATGTGACTGTTCCTAGGCTATTGGGATACTCAAAAAGGAGATATAATCTTAAACAATTCTGTTGATATATCTATTGCGGTGGCCACTGAGAAGGTAGCTATTCACCTCTTCTTACCAAATGTTCCCAAAAACTTCATGCATCCCCTTCTCTGAGCTAAATATTCCGTCATTTGTGCGTAGGGGTTAATGACTCCAATTGTTAAGTCTGCTGATCAGAAGACTATATCGGCAATATCTTTAGAGGTAATGCAGCGGCAGTGGTTGTTTCTTGTTGTGCATTTGTAGAGATTGTCAAGTTACATGCACCAAATAGGAAAATCGCGATATGCATATAAGGAAAATGAGAATGAAATGGAATAATAAGATAATGTTAAATGAATCATACAAGTATTAGAGGTCGACTGCGAGTTAAGTTAATCTCTACTCCTATGAGAGCCTGTAGATATGAAATTATGATTGGATCATATTGTGTATTATTGTAGGCTTGTAGCATCTGGTCTAGACTGGTCAAGAAATGAACCGGGCCATAAAATTGGCTCAACTTGCTTTTGTAGGGCCTTGAACTCGTAATCTCGACCCTTGATTTAAGATGAACCAAACCTGAAACGATAATTTAGGGTCAGGACCTACTAGACCCATGACCAGAGTAGTGCACTTAAAAAATTCACAGGACTTGATAAAATAATACTCATAAGCCATAGATGATTAGTATACCGACATTATATCAACTGTGAATAGTATCACACATATGATAAGATCTCAGATCATCTCACATGTGAACTATGTGCATTATTAATATAATTTCATAATAAATATGAATTAATATTCAAATGCTTTCTAAAATAAATTTATGTCGGAGATTGTTTAATTTGAGCAGAAATCATTGATGCATAAATATACTTTTGTCATTGTGCTGATTACATTGCTGGAATAGTCTTTATGAAATGCCTTCATTTACATAATTTTGATCGAAGTCTTCCCTGACCAACACCTTTCTACAGGTTAAGGAGCTAGCTGAGAAGGCGCGAACAGGGAAACTTAAACCTGATGAGTTCCAGGGTGGCACATTTAGGTTTGTTACATGAATGGCATTAGATACTAGTTTAAGGTTTGGTCTTGATTCTTGTGAAGTTGGTCGCTGCGGCCTGGTATGGTTTATCACAAATGCTGCCAAAAGCTAATTCCAACTCATACCACACGCGGCCGCAGTAATTTTCATACACAATGAAGTATTGCAGCCTAGATTTTATGCCATTATCACGTGTCTCTTGAATGTTTACTTCTGCAAAAGCTGATATTTAACTTTCTTTGTTATGAAATTGTAGCATATCAAACTTAGGAATGTTTCCAGTGGACCATTTCTGCGCAATTATTAACCCTCCACAGGTAATTCACTTTGTTCAATTAATTGTTTTTATATTTTAAGTTAAAACTGTGTGCATATGTGATTTCTTCATACATCATTATACTTATTGCTGTATACCTGATAAAAGGAATCAGTTGACAAAACTTTTCTTGAACAGTTAAGATCCAGTAGAAACGTTAATTTGTGACTCACGAATGTCTAACTTTGAAAAAAAATTGGGGTGGAGAGAGTACAAAACTCCCCCGTTTGCTGCTTATATGTAAATACCATTTTTATCTCTCTTGTTAGGCTGGAATTCTCGCGGTCGGTAGAGGGAACAAATTTGTCGAACCAGTGATTGGAACAGATGGTGAGTTTCTTGTCATTTGATTTACTTGGGTGGGTCTCTTTGATTTTGTCTTGAATTTTTCCTAATTCTTACTTGCTGTCCAGGAATCGAGAAGCCTGGAGTCGTTACAAAGATGGTGTTGACGTTATCAGCTGATCACCGTATTTTCGATGGTAAAGTTGGAGGTTAGTGAATAATGGCTATTTTTACCTTTCCTGTCATTTGTATTGTCATTGTCTAGAATTGTGGTTGGTGATTAATTATCGCTGTTTTCTTCCCTGAAACTGAATCTGGTGGTTCACTTTTTCCCTAGAGCAATAATAATGCAGCAAAGTTAGCTGGAAATTGCCCTTTAGACATGAGAGCAATAATTGGCGTTTCTGGTGTCAAGTGAATTTTCAGTTTGAATCATGAGAGTTTCAGTGATCAAATAAACTACAGTATGTTACAGCTTGGACGTAAATTGATGATTGTCTAGCACACTCCAAAGTGTAATTTGATGGTCTGTACTCGGTTTATAGATATGATAAGATAAACTAAAATGGCCGACTACATCAGTTGCGTCTCTTATATTTTGAACTAGCATTCGGTCAACCTCTTTACTTACAGTAGGCAGGAGCTTTTCAAGTAATGGAGTAATTTAATTCCTAAAACAGAATTAGAATAAAGTTACAGAGATGTCAGATTCTGAATCGCCACATCAAATCTGGACTGTTGTTAATAGGCAACGGAGAGGGGAAATGGAGAGTATCCCCATTGGTTGAAAATCATCCTTAGCTCGATAGATCTAGGCCCTCTAGTTTTGTTTAATAAAACCTCGTCCATTAATAACTAATCGAGAGAGGAAGTGCAGAGAGTTTGTAGGCCTGTTTGAATATAATAATAATACTCCGTAATAAGAAGTATGAACTTGGCAATTTCGCAACATGTGTGCTGAATTAGCCGTTACTTTTTTTTGGACATACTGACATTTTTCTCCATCACTTTCAGGAGATTTTCTTGAAGCTTTACGAGGAAATTTTAGCGATATCAGAAGGCTCCTTTTATAATAGAGATCATCTTGCGATCACACTTCATGAGCTTGATTGCTCTAACGATTAATCAATTTTGACTTAACTGAGTTATTGGCATCTCCTGACAGAACGACTACAATAAATTTTGGCGACTCCCGTGTTGCAGTGCACCAACGGATTTGGGTCCCCGTAAATTAATGAATTTGTGTATTCTCCCTCTTGTTTGTATTGTCTCCTAAGCCCCCTCCATCTCTGATGGTTTTCTATGACCTCTATTGGCTCGATATACTCAGAAAGTTGCGATATTCAACAGTTAAAATTTTTTAAGGTATCATGGAAGTAATTCTGTTGATAAATCAAACTCAACTGACGAATTTTTAATGCCGGCTACAATCTATTTGAAGTGATGTCGGTTACCAGTGAGAAGTTGTTTCAACATTCAACATAATACCAAAAGCAAATATCTACAGAAATTGCATCTACCCCTTGACAAAAGAGAAAGTTCGACTATTCAGTCGGCCTCTGCTACATCGCCAAACTGCAAAAGATTGCTTACTTTTGCTCGACATTACATTAACTACATACAGAGTATTATCCAAGTGAAGCTAGGGATTTCGCCCATGGGGTTGAAACGAACATAGCATCGTCTTTTGGCAACACCCCAAGAAGTTGAACAGGGCTGATAGTTTGAGACTCCATATCTCAGTAAATTAAGCTATCACTTCCTCGGTCCCAACAGGGATTTTGTGCTCGTCTTTTGAGTAACCGCGAGGTGAAGGCCACATAACCATGTCCTTCAAATAAGGTGGCGTTGAACTATCAAAAATTTGAACCCAGATTGTCTTCATTTGGCATCCAAATACCGTTGCCATTGCCGTAGGCCGTGTATGTAAATGTCCCATTAAAACCACCAACCTATGGCTTCGATGAGTCTTGCCTAGACCTGGCACACTTGGCCCGGCCCGAATGATTTGACCCGATAAGTTTGTCCCGAAATGTATCCCCCGAAAATGACCTGATAGACCCAAAGTGACATGACCCGAATGTGACCTAACCCAAAGTAACCCGATTGACTCAAAATGACTTAATTAAGTCAAAATATTGACCCGAAATGACCCAACCGTCCTCACCCGAAGTGACCAAACCCAAAAATGACATGGTAAATTTTGGACCCGAAAATAACCCGACCGATGTGGCCCAAGCCGAATCCGACTCGAATAACCCATTTGTCAGGTCTCGTCATAACTCATACTTAAGTCTCACTTGAAAGATCCAAACGTTGAATCTCTTGGGTCATGGTTTTTAAGGTTAAGGACCCTTAAATTTCGACCCGCGGCCCAAAATGACCCGAACCCGAAATGACCCGTTATTTTAGGGTCAAAACCCAACCCGACCCGATGGGTCAATGCTAAATTAAGAATATTATTAAAATACTAATATTTATATACTAATAAATATAATAAATATTATTTTAATATTTTTTATTAAAAAATTAATGTAAATGTCAAGTTTATATAATTAAATAGTAAAATAATTATTAAAATAATGAATATAATAATATTTAGATTTAAAAAGTATGTTTTTCAAGTGAAAAATGAAAATAAAAAATATTATAAACTTTTCCCTGACCCTGACTCGACCCGAGACCTGTATGGCCTACCCGTATTCTAACCCGACCCATATTTGACCCGATCCGACCCGTTTGACAGGTCTAGGTACGAGTCACGAGTGTAGACTATATGCTTGACCCGTTTTAATCTTAAAACGCGGAATACAAAAAGTATCAAGTGCTTTCAAAAGCAGAAACTCCGTGTCGCGCTCACACTATCAGTCCTCTGATCTTCGAGCCCCACCGTCGACGCTCATTTCCGACGACCGGCATCTTCGTCAAACCCTAATTCCCAATTCAATTCGGTAATTCCATTTCTCATCCTCATTGTAAATGCAATTGTGATTGTGATTGTGATTTCTCTTCTTAATCGACACAATTATGCGTTGAGATCCGATCTTAATTATTGATTTTATTGAATTGAATTAGGTAATTAGGTGAATTAGGTTTGAGCTTGAATTTACGTGAATGATGATGTCAGTAAGAGGAGACGAAAGTGAGCAGAGTGTATTATTGAGATCTAAACCCTCGGATGTTGTTGTTGGTGATGATGATGATGGAAATTTAAACGGCATTGTTGTCGAACAGCGGCGAAGTATTAGTAGTTACAGGAATAGATTGGGAGGGGATGAGGAGAATCCGGCCTCGTCTTCGGGTGTTATTCATGATGATCGTCATGGTACATTTGATGGTGATGTGGAAAGAGGTGGAGAAGCGCTAGGCGATCCGCCTGAATGGGCTTTGTTGCTCATTGGTTGTCTTCTTGGACTTGCTACTGGTCTTTGTGTTGCGGCTTTTAATCGCGGGGTAATGCACTGTACTGCACGCCTTTTTGGTTTTTGATTTTAGAATATTGAATGCTGCTTCATTTTTATGTGTGTGTGTGTATTTTGGGATTGTACTGTGGAGAAATTGGAAAATGGTAGTTTAGACCTAAAGGCGTGTTTTGATGGAAGGGTTTCGAGGGAAAGGGGGAAGAGGGAGGGATACAGATTTCCTTGTTTGGTTAGTAAATAAGGTAAAAGAGAAACATAGCGGAGTCCCTACTAAGCCATTTCGAATCCCTCATCTTACGAAAATTCACTTACTCCCCTCCCCTTCCCCTCTCTTTCCCTCCTATAAGGGAAGGGATGAGTTTAAGCAGTGAGCTATGAAGTAGTTGTAAGGGGTAGAACTACGAAACATGGGGAGGGGTGACAATGATCACCATGAGTTATTATGATAATGCATGTCGCATATTATATAGCATTTTCCATGCACCATGCATTGTACTCCCTTTATCCTAAAAATATTACACATTTACACCACATTTTTAAAAATTGAAGCACCGTATTCATCAAATTGAAGCACCATATTTCGTATAGCTTGTGTCAGTGTATCACTACTGTATTTCACCACCGGTACCAAGCATTACCATCTCACGCGGCGTACCACCACGTTACCAGCATCGTCACTCTGATATAACTCATTTCCCTAAAAGAATGACACATATGTCCAATGCTGGAGCAAGAGTTTTTTAAAGTAAGGGGTCCTTTTTAGTTTCTCTGTCAATGGTTATCTGTTATTACGGGTCATAAGTTGTACAAGTTACGTAGACTTTACTATGTAAATCATTTTAAACACTTGTGGGGGTCTCAAGACCCCATTATCCTTTAGGTGGGCACTCCACTGTATTTATTATGCTAATTGATTTATCTGAATAGGTGCATGTCATTCATGAATGGGCTTGGGCTGGTACACCAAACGAAGGCGCTGCTTGGCTTCGCTTACAAAGTCTTGCCGACACATGGCATCGTATACTGTTGATCCCTGTTACTGGTGGCGTTATTGTGGGCATGATGCATGGTTTACTTGAAATTCTGGACCAAATAAAGCCCTATACCACCTCCTCTTCTCCACAAAGGCAAGGTTTTGATCTCCTCGGTGGAGTATTTCCCACTATAAAAGCTATTCAAGCAGCAGTCACACTAGGTACTGGATGTTCTCTGGGTCCTGAGGGTCCTAGTGTTGATATTGGAAAGTCATGTGCTCAAGGATGCTACTTGTTGATGGGAAATAACAGAGAAAGGAAGATTGCTCTTATTGCTGCTGGTGCCGCTGCTGGAATTTCTTCTGGTAAACTTCCATATTTCTCCTATTATATCCCTTGTTGTCTCCTCTCAGTCGTGCGAGCATGTTATATACCTCTTTGCTGATCTTCATGACTGTAATCTTAATCTTACTAGAAGCTATAGTGTGTTTGGGGTACACGACGATGACTAGGTGCATGTCATCTGTGTCATCGTTTCACTACTGATGAGTATTGTTGATTACTGCTTGTTTTGGCACTTAGGAGGCAATACCCTTGGGAGTCGATATCATTGAATCTCGTTGTTTGAAGATAGCGTACAGTCGGGCACTGCTCTTCTTCTTTTTTTTCTTAATTTGTTCTTTCTTTGGGTGTATGAAGTGCAAAATCATAACTAATCTTGTTATAGATTTATACTTTGAATCTGGTTAATAATTGTTTGTAAGTCTGTCAAAAGAATTTTCTAGTTACCTACGTCTTGAATTCTGAAGGTTCATCTTTCCAATATGTTCCATGTAGGAACTGCTTTACTCGTCGTATCATTTTTTTGAAGATTTAATAACAACGGTGTAAATGTTAAGTATGAACTTTGAGTTGGCTAAGATTTGGAAGTATTTGTGCCCCTTCCTTTTCTATGGGTTGCCTCATTTTTTTTTCCTCTTATTTGTTTTATGTTTCAACAAATTTACGCTTTTGAGCATTTTCAACCTTTTTATTTTTTTGCAGGTTTCAACGCAGCTGTTGCCGGTTGTTTTTTTGCTATTGAAACTGTCTTAAGACCGCTTCGTGCTGAGAACTCACCTCCATACACTACCGCGATGATAATATTAGCCTCTGTCATTTCTTCGACTGTGTCAAATGAATTATTAGGGAATAAGTCAGCTTTTACAGTGCCAGCATATGACTTGAAATCTGCCGCCGGTCTGTGTCTTCTATAAGTTACAAGTTTATTTTCTCATGAAGCATGCTAGTTGTGATTTAAAGGGCGTATGAATAAGGCACACAAAAGTACACAGGAGTGCTCATCTTAGCAATCTTTTTGGTAGAATTCATGCAGGCATATTAGTGATAATAAAAGTGCACTAGATAATAAAAAATATTTAATACTGTTGAATTCAAAATGGGCCTGGCCATATCCGAAAGGAGAGCGAGAGAGGGCCAACTTCACAAGCCCAAGGAAACTCCATCTTTCCTAAACTAATTGGCAATAGGAGGAGAACCTAGGCCTTATGAAGTTAGCAACTCCACTCCACCACCACGGGTCTTCACATGTGGGTTTCTTGTATTCCGACATATACCAACTAAATGGAAATTAATACTGGACCCTAAACAATTATCTCTAATCTAAGAGAGCCTCTAGTGGTTTGTTCACTGGATCTTGCCAACAATTACTTCTTTATTTGGGCCATATGTCTCTTCTGTTATGGTGTTTGTAGACCTACCCTCTGTTTCCATGAGCCCTTTAAACAAAAGAATTCGGATAATCAGATATCATCTTGATAAGCTAGCTGGCTACTGGATAGATTCATAATTCTTTTAACCCCGTTTATGTCCTTTATGCTATAACGCTATATTCCTAAATTGAGCTTACCACTATTTAGACTGTTGCTTTAAGGTTAGCTTGCTTGTTGTCACCTATGTTGCTCGGACTTCAATATGACCTCGCGTACATGTGTCGGACACTCGATACTCGGACATGGGTAGGAAACTTGGACACTTCATTTTGGACCAAAAAATTGAATTTTTTTCATAAAGTTGACGAATCCGACACATGGACACGCACCCGTGTTGGATAATTCTTCTAACCAAGTCCGAGCAACATAAGTTGTCACAAACGCTTGCCATAGGAAGGCTGTACTGGATCTTAGGTATCCAATCCTTTGTCCAGTGTACTCATGTAGTAATCTTGATTATGAGAAAACAGTGCAGACCTTTTAATATTCATCCAATATACTGTTTTTGTGCTCAGAATTTTGTATGATGCTGCGGTTATGTTTGTTATGCATCCAGTTTAAATGGTTTGAAAGAAAGTTGATTTTTGGTTATGTATGCTTCCTTTTTCAGGTGGATATATGGTCTAATCCTAATATGTATTTATGCAGAACTGCCATTGTACTTAATTTTGGGTATGCTTTGTGGCGTTGTGAGTGTTATATTCACACGGTTAGTAGTCTGGTTTACCAAGTTCTTTGATTTCATCAAAGAGAAATTTGGTCTTCCTGCAATTGTCTCTCCTGCTTTAGGAGCTTTAGGAGCTGGGATAATTGCCCTCAAGTACCCTGGAACGTTGTACTGGGGATTCACAAATGTCGATGAAATCCTTCACACTGGGAAAAGTGCTTCTGCCCCTGGAATTTGGCTGCTTGCTCAATTAGCTGCAGCAAAGGTAGTAGCTACAGCTTTGTGTAAAGGATCTGGGCTTGTAGGTGGCCTTTATGCTCCAAGCTTAATGATTGGCGCTGCAGTCGGAGCTGTATTCGGTGGTTCATCTGCTGAACTAATCAATTTAGCTTTACCAGGAAATGCTGCTGTTGCACAGCCTCAGGCATATGCTCTGGTAAACATCCGCTTTGATTAGTTTAGGGGCATACATATTTTATTTCATACTTTTTCATATACTTATAATGTCTGACACTCTGACATGTTAGGTTTTAAGAGTAGTGTGATGTTTTATATAATGTAATGGTGAGCTTTTAAATAAAACTGTTCTATTTTAAAACTTCATACTGTTATCCTAAAACCTAACAGTGAAGTATATGTTAAAGTCTCACAGGCCTGACCATGAGTTTATGGCCTGACCATATTATATACAAGTCTTTTGTATTACGTAATATAGATAATTGTCTAAAATGCAGGTAGGGATGGCTGCTACGCTGGCATCGGTTTGTTCCGTTCCCTTGACATCAGTTCTACTTCTTTTTGAGCTGACTAAAGATTACAGGATATTGCTTCCGCTCATGGTATCATCAGTTCTTTTCTTGTTTGTTACCTTTAGTTTGTAGATATTTAGTCTTTGGTCCATCTTGCTCGATAATGTTTTTTGTCTATCTAAGTTAGGTCATTACCTAAGGTCCTAAGTCATCCTATGCCACTCTATTGTATAAAGGTCCAATCCATTCAATATATATCATATCCTTGTCTTGGCTATCAAGTTTGTTATGGCTTAAAATTTTCCTGGTAAACTGTTCATTTTTTTCATATATATCCAGCTGTAACTAATGATTTCTGTTCGGATAAGAAACTAGAAAATGACAAAAAGAATAGATTGCAGACAGAAGATCTCAATGTAGCTTATATTGTTCAATAATCTAAAGCAATCTCGAAATGAAATATGCATGCTTTATTATCTACATAAAGTTACGAGCCTAAACAAAGCAATCTAAACATTTCATTTTTAAGTTAATTTCCTAAAATGCCGTAGCAAGCCCCTGAAAACTATCTATATGCAATGAAATGCCAAGTTTCTTGATGCTCTATAGTTTTCTAAAAATGAATTGTTCGTCTTTACTGCACGTTTTTTTTTTTTCAGGGGATCTCATGTTACCTATACTTCTTTGCAGTCAGTTCATGATTTTTAACAATTTGATTTTTGAACATACGTTTGGTCTTAACTTTAATGGGATACAATTGTGCGTTCTGTAGATCCATCAGCCTGCTAATGTTTTGTTGCTCCTCCTGAATTTTTTAAATGAATTGTACTCTGTAGAAGAATTGAATAACACCTGTGTGCTTTAAGCATTTTTTTATAATAAAATTACGAGCGTATCAATGAAAAGGATCTAAGGATTTTTTTATTCTCTCCTACTATGTCTGCTTTTCAAGTTGGGACCCGACTTTATTCTGAGTTTTTGTCTCTTGTACTGATTCATATTAGGGGGCAGTTGGTCTGGCTATATGGGTTCCTTCTGTTGCAAATAAAGGAGCTGATACGGAGCCATCTGGTTCAAGGGTAATGACAAGAGGATATTCTTCTGTTAGTTCCGATGATTTGGAGGACAGGGGCTCTGGAGGCAGAGAGCTCTCCATCGTGAAAGATTCCAGTCTTTCCAGATCAATTAATGGAGAAGTACCTTTAGAAGATTTGAAGGTTGGCTTGCTCATTGGTGACTGCATTTATTGTCCTTTCTTGTGACTACTGTAGTTCTCTTCATCATTTTTGTTTAACTTTTTGTTCTTGTGTTTTGCCTTAATAGGTCTTCCATGCGATGTCAAAAAATTATTTAGTGGTCAGTTTGACTACCATATTGGAAGATGCTACAAAGTATATGCAAGAGAATCATCAGACTTCCGTGCTAGTCGTTGATGATAAGAATTTGCTCGAGGGTATCTTGACGAAAGGCGATGTCCAACGATTCTTATCTAGAAAGTCTGGGGAGGATGTATGTGGTACATGGCTTTTTGTGCCTCTAATTTACGAAATACTATGATTTATGGTTTGAAGTCTACTTCTGCAAAGATTTAATGTTAACAATAGGAGTGTAGGATATCTTACTGCCATAGTATGTCCTGAAGGGATTGCTTGGGTGCTTTCTTTGCTAGATTGACTAGTGATACAGCCTTTGCAAAGAGTATTTATTTGAATTCTGATTTTTCTTATAATATGAACAGGTATATGCATGTGCGGTTTCTTCTGTGTGCACCCGAGCTATGAATTACCGGGGGCTAGAACGTAGTGTTTTGACCTGCTACCCTGACACTGACTTAGTGACAGCCAGGGATCTAATGGAGGCGAAGGGGGTTAAGCAGCTGCCTGTTGTAATGCGGGGTGGAGAAAGCAAAGAAGAAAGGAGGCGAAAAATTGTTGCTGTCCTTCATTATGATTCCATGTCAAAACATCTCAGGTTTACTGCTTTTAATATTGTTTACTTACCTTATGTTTGTACTCCGTAGCATTTTGCTTTGACTTAAACAATGCAGTTGCAGTGTTAAAAAATTGGCTAACAATATTCTGTTTATTTACTTGCGTCGAAAATCTGGAGTTGGAACCCAAACTAAAGACATAATAAGTTAATAACTACTCCTTCCATCCTTCTGTATTCTTCCCATATTTCCTTCTTGGACATTTTTTTTTTCTTTCCTCCCACTTTTCTTACTTTTTATTTTTGGTTATTATTTACCAACACGTCCAAATAATACTTCTATAATTACAAAATAAGTTTAAACTTTGCCTTTGCCTTGTGGTTAAATTTATACCGCAATTGGGCGAGTTGCATGTACCATATGGGTCCATCATAGAAAATCTCCATTTACCCGATACTGAGGACTTCCGATTAGTATTATCGCTTTTGATCTTTTTCATATTAGCATGTACCAGACTCACGCATAGAGTGCTAATCTGTATTCATCGTCTCTTTTTTCCTGTTATTGGCAGGACTGAGCTTACTCACCGAGAAAAGGAATCAGGTCATCAGGAAATGATGGAGGATGGTCGTTAAGCTCTTCTACTCTCAGTTCTTCCCATTATACCATTTCACGCCGATTTTCTACAGAAGACCCGAGCTCGTATCTAATATCCAAAGTAAATACATAATGCTAATTTTTTTTTAAAATGATGAAAGAAAGGGGGAAATACCAGCATATTTGCTAATTGTACTTTCCACACACCGGAATATGGCTGGGTTAGTTTTGACAAGTAACCTCCTGCCAATGCCTTACACTTCCAAAACTGACAGTATTATCAATGTCGTCGTGGGCTGTTGTGATTACGGTCTGTAATTTTATCACTGGTAAATATTAGGGAAATAATTTCTAGAAACAAAATAGAAGATTTTTAAACCTCATTTAGTACTAGTGTACTACTACTGTATTTTTACCGTTGTGTACGTGCAAATTTGAAATTTGTACTCGATATTTTTTTTGGTCAAGAGAGGCAATTTGTACATTTTTCATTTGATTGGCAAGATGTTCCCGACTTCCAGGCGTCATACGCAAGAAATTGCAACAAGGCAGAATACAAAAGACTGCAGTTGCGACCAACAATGGCGATCATTCCATTTAGCCCCTTTCATCGTCTAACATTAACTTTGTATCAATTCCTCAAGGAAAGGACCATGAGAGACCGTATAAACTAGGTTATCGGAATCCATTAGATACATGTCACATCATCATCCTCACCTTACTACGACAGATTATGAAACCACTCCAACAAACCAATCAGGATCAATTTCGGATCAACAAGTCTATTAAGGATTTATAAACTTAGTTATAGCACTAGTTTCAGATTCATTTCACGCTTACAACCGTCTCAAATAAGAATTGCAATCCCTTCCTTTAGTTCCTTATAATAAATAATAATACACGCACAATATTACATTGTATATATTTCTTTCCTTTTTTCCCACAAACATCAACACGATGCAAAAACAAAAAAAAAAAAAACAAAAAAAAAAATATTATGCCTCTCCTGCTCACTGCAAACCATAAAACTCTCATGTATATCTACCACTATTGTCTTAAAACGGTGTTTGAGCTGAAGGTGAAGTTCTCCTCACCAGCTACAGTAGAATGAAGCCTTCCTGCAGCCCATCCATTGTTCACGACCCGAGCTGCAACATGAGCCGGTTCACCTATCACCCGACTCCCATCAACTTGCTTCTCGAATTCTGGAAGCCCTTTTGCTTTCCTTTCTTTCCTTTTCCTCAATTCTTCATTGCGTTCTTTCCTCAGCCAACTCTCCACTGTTCTCTGTGTGCAATACCCAAAAACTCGTCACCCTAGGACCGTTCAAGCAATCTTTATGCAACATCAAGGAAAATTGTCGGAACTAGTAAGGGGAAAAAATGTACTAATAATTAAAAGCAAAAAAATTTCTTCAGAAGATTAAAAACAGGGCCTTGTGTGATTCACACTTCTATACTGCAGGAGACGATGCAAAACGGACGTACCATTAGTGACATTTTGCTTAGCTCTCGAACTTGTTCCATAGGCATTGATAACTGTAATCTGCCGCGAGCCACATACACCTGGAGACAGAATACTTTACCTCAAATTGTTGAATAAGAGCACTAAGCGGCTAAGGGAAAGGGTCGAGGGGCACAAGGAGGGACTACAGACTCGGAAAAAAACTCAAGGTATTTATCTGTCGCCTCGAATTGTATTTTCTTAATCAACTGGGAATAAAAACCAGCTGAAAATGGATGTTGTCAACAAGAACAAAGAGCAAAACGTAAAGAAACTCACAATATGTGTCGGCCAGCTCTCAAGTCCGTCAAATATATGTGTTGCGTAGATGATTGTGGCATGTCGTTCTTCACATTCCTTCTTTAGAAAACTAAGAAGGTCGGCCCTTGCTAACACGTCAAGGTCGACAGTGATTTCATCCAGTAGAAGGACCTTTAAGAAACAGAAAAACAGGTTCAACAGAAAATACGACAAAGAATCAGGAACTAGGAACAAAGAAACACAAGCCTCGTAACACACTACTATACCTTATATGGCCTCAGTAGACCCATACAGATTTGGACTCGTCTTCTCTGACCATCCGAGACCTTATGCATTCTCCAAGAGAGATCTATGTCAAGTACCTATTTGAAGAGGAAGTAATTAAACACCTGGAGTACTTCTAATCAAAGATATACAGAATTGGGAAGAAAAGTTGGAAATAGGCTATGGCAATGTATTGGTTTCGGGTCAGAGCCATAATGATCTAAAACCGGCTGGAATTCTTATTGCCGATCATCAATTGAAATCCAAACTCGATTCACATCCAGAAGTCCCTGATCCAAACTAATCCATAATATCTTTTACATTATTCACAACCATGCATGATTCAAAAGACCAAAACCTTAATAAAACTCGATTGTAGAGTACGCAGTACTGTGGCAGAGTCATAGAGAAGCTATATGCAAGTCAAAGAAAGCGGAGAAATGAACTGAGAAAAGAACCTAGTTTTGAACAATTTTAATTTAGTAGGAGCGATAGCCTCTTACTACCTGACCTGAAAAACCTTGGCTAGCATATAGAACTGAGCATGAAAATCAAAAACAGTAACTAAGCTCGATCACCCCCTCTGATGTTTTACCATATTAACGTAATTAAGCAAAATGACTCACTAATATACCTTGATTATTTCCGCCCTTCTACCAGAATCTACACCTGCTACTCCAAATATCATTTTCTCAGCAGATATATCCATCTGTATCGAAACCTCAAATCCAGCAAACGCAACATCTCGCTTCCACTGCACACAACACAGTTAATCACCAACATTGTAAACAAGGCTCCACAGAGTTTCATACCGAGCCTAGGTACAACATCAAGAGGCGTAGATAATCAAGTTCAAGCGATATACTAGTGAAAAAATCTGGTAAAATCTATCCCAATGTGAATACTAATAATTGGAAGGCATGATCATGCCTTCAATTTTCTCACAAATTTACGAGTTAAATGATTCTCCCACCGTTTTAGAAATACCTTCATTTTCCGCTATTTGCTTAATTCATACTGTATAT
Source organism: Silene coronaria (assembly GCA_028566215.1). Lineage (NCBI taxonomy): Eukaryota > Viridiplantae > Streptophyta > Magnoliopsida > Caryophyllales > Caryophyllaceae > Silene > Silene coronaria. The sequence continues at coordinate 812,893 of JAOWBH010000004.1, forward strand.
ACCTTCAATTTTCAGTACTTTTCCACCATTTTGGAGATACAATCTCATTATTCTCCTCCAATTTTTCAGTACTTTTCCACCATTAGATCTTTATTTTAGCTGAAAACTCACATTCGTCGACAATACAAAACATTGTTCTTGATCTAAAATACATACAAAACTAAATTGAACGACTGCTACTTCATACTAAACAGAAGCGCGCTGCGCGCCTATATTAGCCGAGCACAAAACTACTACTCAATCTAGCGAAAAATAAAATTACCGCAGCATCACTAAGCTACGGTTTTTTTAATCCAACTACGTACATAATTAAATTGAACGACGGCTACTTCACCCTAAAAAGAAGCGCAACTAAAATAACTTAGTACAAAAATTACGCCCCACTAAGCTAAAGTCGTCATTTATCCAAAACACGTACCCAACTAAATCAAATGACCGCTCTTCACACTAAAAAGAAGCGCAACTAAAATAACGAGTACAAAAATTACGCACCACTAAGTTAAAGTAGTCATTTATCCAAAACACGTACCCAACTAAATCAAATGACCGCTACTTCACAATAAAAAGAAGCGCAACTAAAATAACGAGTCCGAAAATTACGCACCACTAAGCTAAAGTAGTCATTTATCCAAAACACGTACCCAACTAAATCAAATAACCGCTACTTCACAATAAAAAGAAGCGCAATTAAAATAACGAGTCCGAAAATTACCGCACCACCAAGATAAGCAAGATCACCCGAAGAAGTCAAACCCGTATCATGAAAAGCGGATCGCCCGAGAACCCGAACCATATGAGGTTCCACCATATGTTTCCCACCTAATATCTTCAATATCGTCGTCTTCCCTATTTTCCCATTATTATATTAATAAATAATAAATAAACAATTAAATTAATAAGAACATTTGGTCTCTCTTAAGACGGACATCTCCGTCTCAATATTAACACAGGTTAAATTAAACTTGGATAGATGAGACAAGCTTTTTTTTCGATTGTCTCATCTATCCTATCGGGACGGTTTTAAATTTAAGACGGATATGAAAAATTATACTCCGTATCGTCTTAATATTAAAACGGGTCATACAGCGCCCCACTTAAGATAAATGAGACAAGCTTTTTGCGAATCACTCTGGACGGTTTTAAGTTTAAGACGGATATAGAAAATTACCAGCGCCGTTTGCGCCGACAAGGAGGCATCTTTGGCCGGTAAAGAGAGTAAGTGAGAAATCCTGGATTAATGGTGTGGACCCCACTGGAGGATGACCGTCGATTCCAGGGTAGGTGAATTTCAGACCGTTGATTTCTACGATTGGTGTTTGTGATGGCGGTGATGGTGATGACATTTTTGTGATTTGATTTTTGGTGGGTTGGAGCCGCCAAAAATGAGTTTTTAAAGGATTTGTTTTACTACATAACACCAATTCTCATTTGTGACGGAAGGTATCCGTCACTAGTAAGGTATCCGTCACTAGTGAGTGACGGATACCGTTTCCTCTCACAAAGTCACAAATGACCAATGTAAGGGTGAGTGGGAAGCACATGGGGTGCCCCACTTTGTCCCTCTCTCCCTTTTGTGAGAGGTCACAAACTTGTGACGGGCTGAGAATAGTACGTCACAAGCAAGACGCTAGAGGTGTACAACATAGCGGGCCAGCCCGGCCCAGCACTGTTTTGTGGGCGGACCTATAGTAGCCCGCCAGCACTAACCCAGCCCGGCACGGCCCATATATTGCCTCAGGCCGGGCTAGTGTCGCAACTTTCTTGGCCTGGCCCGATCAAAACACTGATAAAAATATATTACGAAGACCCGGTCTGACCCAGCACTAGCCCTCTACCAAGTGGGTCGGGCTAATGCTAGATCGACCAAACCAGCCCAGCACTGACGCGACCCAACTCGATCATATGTTAGTGTTGGCCTGGCCCATTGAGCACCTCTACCACTTACCAAGTTATTTAGGGATAATAATCAGTATGCATACATGTGGTAAGGTAATAAGCAGTGAGGTCGGATATAATGAAGTTGGTTAATTTGAATTTTGAGTCAAATTCAGGTCCATTTGTTTGAGTGTAAGTTAGCTAATTAATTCTTGTCAGAATAGTCGATTAATTCACGTAGGTATTAAAGACCGATTTTTATTAGTTTTAAATTACACAAAACATATTTGAACTCGAATAAGTTTTTTTGTTTGGTATAAATTATTTCCAAGTATTATGTCGGAAGATGTTTCAAAGTTAAAAATAGATGACAACATAGAGAGTTGTTTGAACTTTGAAGGAGAGATCTCAACTAGCAAATGTATTATATATTTTTAGAGAGTAAATTTTGCAAAATGAAGACAATATAAATAAAAGGAGGGAACATCAAATAAAAGGAGGGAACATCTAATTGATTTATCCAATTATACAAATTAAAATAATTGTAAACAATAAAAATACAAATTTCGATTACATAAGTTGTTCATTACATAAATTACATGCAAGCCAAAACAAAAATACTTGGCTTGCATTAACATATCCGATCTATTTAATTATAGCTTTATACTATACAATCAGTAATTAACATTACAACACACATGATTATTAACTTATTATAATTATAATTTCTTTTAACACAAAAGGTTATTATGCAGCTGATGGTGCCATCATATAATAGCCATTGCTAAATTCTGATAAGGCAGCTTGCATAAGTTGAACCCTATCTTCCTCTGGCTTATAATCCAAAGTTTCATCTTCATAAATCTCCCACCACTTCTTCACTAACTTTTTTATGTCTTCTCTTTTCATGTTTTCCTCGTCGCCCGTGTACCTCCATGGTTTTGATCCCTGATTAATCATAATAATGTCTATTAATACGAGTAATAATAAGTACGTTATGACATGTGTAATTGGATCCATTGGCGGATTTAGAGGGGGTGGCGGGTGGGCTAGCAGCGGCAGAAAATTTCAAAGTATTTAGTTAAAATTTTCCAACTTTTTTCGCGCTTCTCTTACACCATTACCAGTAGGGATGACAATTATGTTCCAAACCGAACCGAAGGACAAAATACGATCCAAATCCACTTTTTATAAATCCATCCCCGATCCACTATT
>JAOWBH010000005.1:19655-33375 GCA_028566215.1 Silene coronaria
GGATATGTGTCAATCCCCTATCTACTAAATGAATAGGTGATCTTTTTGTTTTTCCCTTCAAAAAGCATCTTCTTTAAAGTTAATAACATTTTAATTGCATTTTTTAAATAAAGAAGTTAATAATTATACTAATTTATTTCATCACATAATTATCTTTTCATTAAAATTATTCTTCTCATCAAATTGTATTGTTTTTCGTAATCTATAAACTATTATCTTTTCGTTAAAATATAAATAAAATTTATATAAAAATATAAACGGCTAAGTCTTTTATCAATATTATTATTTTAGAATTACTTGGCCCTACGTATATTAAAAAAAATTAAATGGATTCTATTAATTATATGATAAAAAAAATTACACGAATTTATAAATTAAAATCATTAGCTTTGTGAAATTTTAATTTTATTTAAAGTATATTTCAGCACATAACTCAATTCTCCTGATTAATTTTCAATTTCAATTTTTTTTCTCAAACTAAAAAACAATAACGAGAAAAATAAAAAATTAATGAGATACTGCTATTATATAAGTAATTTATTAAAAATAAAAAAAGTCTATATACCGTGCATTTATTGCACGAGTTCTAAACTAGTTCTTGTTTATTTCAATTAGTTTATGTTAAATTGAACCGAGTTTCCATTGATTTTGGTATAGCAGTAGAAAATCAATTGTATTGATTGTTTATTTATTTTTCTGAAAAATTGAATTGGATGAATTTATTTATTTATAGCTTTCATATTCCAAGACACAGGAATTTGGAGGGGATCATGGGTTGGGCTGGGCTAAAGCATTAGATTAAGCCCGACTATACGGGATGGGCCAGTTAGGCCACACGTGCGGGCCTATTTTGTTGGCCCAAACCCAACCCATGCGAGCTTAAAGCGGGGCTTCAAGCCGATTCGGGCTTATAATCTTTTCTCTTCAATGACTTTAAAAATCGTCATTATGTAATACTTTGTGCCTTTGTTATAAAAAATTGCGTATAAATTATGCGATTTTTTCTATATTATCAATATAAGGAGTAGAAACGTAGTGTAGCTTTCATGCATCTTTTGTTTGCGGTAACTCATACAACTAAGTGCACAATTTTTAGCTATGTAATAATGTATTTCGGCATTTTGCTCACCTTACGTTGTTATATTGTTGTAATTGATATATGTTGTCTTAAATTCAAAATGATTGACTTATCACCTTTATAACGATAAACAAATTAACATTATCACATAAATGATAAGCAAATTACCAAGACTTTATAACACTATCACTAGTAAAGAAATTATTAAGGCTCATCAATTATACAACAATTGATTAGTTAATTTTTTTCATTAATATTCATTTACATCCTTAAATTAAATCTGAATTTGTAACACAAATTGTTATATAAGGCGGTTTCATACCATGAGACCAACCAATTAACCAAAAGGCCCAAAAACAACTCAAAAGTCTTTAAAATGTATACAAAACCCAACTATCCAAAAGACCAAAACTGAATTTTGAGGTAACTGTCCTCTTCTCCACTTCTAGAACACACAGACCACGACTAACCCCATTGTACTTTTTTCTTCCCTCTTGCTACGTCCTCTTTGAGACCCGCACAAACTAAACCTCACTCTAATTTACCGATGCGGTGATGATAATAACCATTTAACTCGGTCTTCTGGCTACACTTATGGAGTTACGGATAATGACTTCCACCCCGGCCTCAAACAACGACAATATTTTCTGCGCGCAACACCCCTACAAATTTTCATTTAAAGGCTATTAGTTTTACCACAACCCACTAAGTTGTTACACTAAAAGTGACGGTCATTAAGCTAAAACCTAAACTTCAAAACTTTTAAATTGTGGATTTGAGATTAAATTTTTGAAAATGAAGTTAAAACTCTTGTTTAACTAAATATATGCTCCAAATTAAATGCTCATTTGTGAAAACACAAGCTACATGTAAAGGTTCTTAGTTACGTTAAAATGCATAATTATCAACATAAATCTTAAAGTTCTCAACATAAAAGAGTGAGTATTCAAAATGTCAAGTTTTCATCGTTTAAAAGTGACTATTTAAACTATGCGAAGTTTTCAACATAAGAAAGTGAGTATTCAAATTAAATCAATAACTTATGATTTATAACTAACAAGTGTTGATTTCAAATTTCAGAACCTGACTGTACTTATTGTTGATCTTGATTGTGAATGTTCGTAGTTTATCGGTTGAATGAAGTCAACCGAACTTAATGACGTCGAATCGTCGATGGTCGTAGCTCGTAGAAGATGATGGCTCGACGGTGAATACGTGGATAATAGAGGCGGTGTGGCAAGGGTGGTGCTGCTGGTGGTGAAAGATGAGACGACGAGGGCTTGTCGACACTTTTGTGCTTGGGATATGAGAGGAGTTTTCAATTTTTAATTGTGGTGTATACCTTTTTTTGGGCTAAATTTTTCAATTGGGCCCGTCTTATGCTATAGGACGGTCCTATATGAGATTTAGAGTGTTGATTTTCACCGTACACATATTACTCATCGTAATACACTATTGACTATTATGCCCTCTCATTTCCACTTCATTGTTTCTCTCTAACCTCTCTCTAGATATTCTCTCTAATTTTACATGAATAATTACGTACTGAATTCCTTCAAACAAGAATAGATATATTGAGTTTCTCTAATTTCTTACTGAACAAATGCCACTATCAACACCGTCATCAAAGTCGAGGCATGTCAACATTCCGGTGTACTACATTAAAAAAACCAAATGATAAACAAAACAAATCGTACTGCTGCACAGTGCACATGTACTTTACATACATATTACTATACTACACATTAATCACATATTATTATACTACACATTAATCACCACCACCAATGTCAGGCCATCGACGGCCACGTCGCCGGCAACCCACTCTGGCCAGACTCACCGTCGGCCATCCAAATAAACTGGTAGCCACCCGTACTCTTAACCCCCTCGCCTTTGAACATACCCTCCATCTCCCTCTTTTTCTCTACCGCCCCTGTCACCATCGAACAACCGCCGGACAACCATACGTCACCCCTATCTCCGCTGGCGCCCGCCGTTATCGCCGGCGACGGTCTATTCGCCCAACAAATAACTGCCACCGTCTCCCACCAACTAACCCCAATTTGATTTTAGCATAAACTGTAAATTAATTAACAAAAGATGCAAAAATTGCAAGAAAGATCAATCTAATTAGTAATTATGTATTAAATGTATGTTCTATACTCAAATATCATCCATAATTGAAGAAATTTGTGTATTTTTGGAGGACGTAAAGAGTAACAATAGAGAGAATTATGTTGATTGTTTTTTTAGTGAGGGGTAGTCAAATGGAAATTTCAATACAAAAGTACTACAATGAGTAAAATGTGTATATGAAAATAAACTACCGAGATTTATTGGAATTTGTAAATTTTGTAAATATTCAGGTCTGAAAGCCGGCCCAAGCCCGACCCAATTATTTGAATCGGGCTATGGGCTTTTCGGGTCTAAAATTGAGGCCCAAGCCCAGGAAAAAATTGGACTGGGCCGAGTCGAGCTACTAGACCTGGACCATTTGATCCACTCTAATTTTTAAGCAATTCTGGTATTCTTTCCTTAATAGAAATAGAAACACTGTTATTGTTATTGACTTTCTCCTACTAATAATACGCTCTCCTATTTCCTCTACTCATAAATCATAATCCACCACAATTTGAGTAATTGACTTTCTTAAAATAACAAAAGAAAACCCTAATTTTTATTTACCCTCATCAATTCGCCCCCCTTTTCCTATTTCACCTTTCTACCTCCAAAAACAACACAAACTCAGTTACTTTTTCGTTTTTTACTCCATTACTTACACCACTTTTACCCTCTCCCTGGCGATATACCAATTCAAATTAACCCAAAACCCAAAATCCTAAAATCTCCCCTAATTTTTGAATTAACACTAGGTTTCTGGAATGGCAAATCCCTAACTCATCGGAATATTAATATTAATTGAAATTGAAATTGAAATTGAAATTGCATTGATGGAGAAGAAGAAGAAGAATTGTGAAACCGTAATTCCGGGTTCGGGTTACAAATTATGCGGATATCTAACGACAGTTGAAGAGATGAAGATGGCGCCAGAATTAGGCACATGTATTGATCTGTTATCCCTCCACATTGAATCTCCTCAGCGCAAGCGGAATTCAATATCATCGGTTATCCAACAATTGAAAACTCTAGTTAATCAAAAGTGTTTGAGAATTGTATTAACTGTTGTTGGAGTTTTCGATAATGGCGTCGGCATTGGTGTTGGTGTTGGTGTTGGTGTTGGTGTTGTGATTTTGGTTGATGTTTATATTACGGAATTGGTTTGGTTAAATGATTGGCAGTTTCCTCGTTCTGCTACCACTGCTGCTTCTTTATTTCGTCATCTCAGGTTTGCTTCTTTTCTTTCTTGCATGTCTCTATTCTATTCGTAATACCAGTAAACTATTCGTTCAAAATTGAGTATAATTCGATAAAATTATAACAACACCGTAATTTTGTTGTAATTGGAATCCGTAATTCGCCCAATTAATTCCCAATTCGCAGCCTGGTTGAGCGAATTAGGTAACCTTGAGCGAATTAAAAGGGGGCGGATGTAGCCAAGTGGATCAAGGCAGTGGATTGTGAATCCACCATGCACGGGTTCAATTCCTGTTGTTTGCCCGTGGGTATAATGGTAGATGCTTGATTGAAGCGCAATGATCATACGTCTGTAATGCATTTTATGTTCCATAATAGGTCCCATTCTTCTACCCTTTTGGAGGATAATTGTTACCTTGACACCAAAGAAGAGCTCGACCCAATACTTTATTTCCGTCCTAGTTGATTCGAATTCGACATTAGAAGTGTATTTTCATGCTACAATTGTTTCTGAGGTTCTTTACTTTGTTCAGGTGTGATTGGGGTGAGAGGGATTTAATTCTTCAAGATGGATATGGATATTATAAACGTACACAAGAAGATCACATCTTGTCGAATTTACCAGACTGTCGTGTTTTAGGATGTAAGCACCATCCTAATGCTAATGCTAATGCTAACAAAGGATTTCAACTTCATGAAATATTCAAGAGTTTACCTAGTTTGACTTTTCAAGTCAAGTCTGCTACCTCATCAATACCACCTGCTTCTCCAATGCCCACCGGTTCTGGAATTTGGGACTTGACTGATGACATTTTGTTCCAAGTTTTGTCTGCTTTATGCCCCGCCGATCTCCAGAATGTCTCTGTCACATGTCACCATCTTAGATTCTTGACTTCAGCAATTGTGCCGTCTATAAAGCTCAAATTATTTCCTCACCAGAAAGCAGCTGTTGAGTGGATGCTACAGCGTGAGCGCAACGTTGCTACCTTGAACCATCCCCTTTACACGGGCTTCTCAACTAAGGATGGCACCTCTTCGTTCTTCATTAATATTGTGTCTGGCGAGTTAGTCACTGGCCCGGCTCCAACAGTTCCTGACTTTCATGGCGGATTTTTTTGTGATGAGCCAGGACTTGGTAAAACTATCACTGCTCTTTCACTTATTTTGAAGACCAAAGGGACAATGGCAGCACCACCCAAGGGAGCTGAAATTATTTGGTGCAAAGATGACGAAAACCAGAAATGTGGCTTCTATGAGTGCAGTGGCAGCAGGTTTTCTGTCTTGGCCATTCTTTCTCCCGGACAAAAAACTGAGAATCAGAATGATCGAAGGGGCCTCTTTTCTCCTGATGAGCTGATTCCTGAGAATTATTTAACTCCAAAGAGGGATAGGCTATCAAGCTCTAGCGTTTCGTCAGTGTATTCTTGTCCAGAAAGACTAGGTGCAACATCACCGGAGTCTCTGTCATCTGCGCCCACTGCATGTGTAACTCGTCGAGCGAGGGGTTTGAATAGTGTTAAGAAACATCTTATTGAAAGAATAGAAGATGCATCAGGAAATTCTAAAGATGCCAAGAAACGAAGGGATGCTAGTAAAAGGAAACGTGGTTCAAACAATGTGACTAGTGTTTGTTTGGAAAACCCATCTGGAACTTCAAGTGAATTTCAGAGTGCTAGTAAGCGACTGAAGAATGATGTAGGAGTTGAGTATGTAGACGATTGGATTAACTGTGATAATTGTGGGAAATGGAGGAGAGTTCCTGCTGAGTATGTTCCTGACCCAGAAGCTGTATGGTTTTGTAGTCTGAACCCTAATCCCGATTATCGGAATTGTAATGCTCCTGAAGAGGCTTCTTATCAGCCTCTTACTTTCTTGAATGGATTTTGTGGCAAAGATTCGTCAGGTGGACTACCTAAAAATGTTGCATTCTTTGTTAGTGTGCTTAAGGAGCATTACGTATTGCTCAAAAGTCAAACAAAGAAAGCTTTGCGCTGGCTTGCTAGACTCCCACCCCTCAATATTTCGCAAATGGAGACAGTTGGGTTGGTTCGTCCTGGTCAAGTGACGACAAAAGAAGCTAATAGCTACCATAAAATATTTGAAGGGTTCGGTCTTATCAAGAAGAAGGAGCAGGGCACGGTTCGTTGGTTTTACCCCAAATCCCTAGACAATCTAGTGTTTGATCTTCCTGCTCTTAGAATGGCCCTCTGTGAGCCCTTAGACTCGTATAGGATGTATTTATCTAGAGCAACTCTCATTGTTGTTCCATCAAATTTAGTTGATCATTGGAGAACACAAATTGAGAAGCACGTGGGATTAGGGCAATTGCAAGTTTACTATTGGACTGATGGTAAGAAGCCTTCTGTACACAGCCTTGCTTGGGACTACGATGTTGTTATTACGACATTTAGTCGGCTCAGTGCAGAGTGGAATCCTTCGAAGCTCAGTCCGTTGATGCAAGTTCACTGGATGAGGGTCGTGTTGGACGAGGGACACACTCTTGGGTCGAGCTTGAACTTGACAAATAAAATGCAGATGGCAGTGACCTTGTGTGCATCTAACCGCTGGATTCTAACAGGAACACCTACTCCAAATACTCCCAGTAGTCAGGTTTCTCATCTTCAACCCATGCTGAAATTTCTCCACGATGAAGTATACGGTGAGAGCCAAAAGAACTGGGAAGCAGGGATCCTGAAGCCTTTTGAGGGAGAGATGGATGAGGGTAAAATGCGTTTGTTGACATTACTCAAAAGATGTATGATTAGTGCACGAAAAGCAGACTTACAGTGCATCCCTCCTTGTATCAAGAAAACAACATATATTCAATTTACAGAGGGGCATGCGAAAACTTATAATGAACTTGTTGAGACGGTACGGCGTAACATCTTATTGGCTGACTGGAAAGATCCTTCTCACGTTGAAAGTTTATTGAACCTCAAGCAGTGGAAGTTCAGGGCTGCCACTATTAGAAATGTAAGGCTTTCCTGCTGTGTGGCTGGGCACGTAAAAGTAGCAGCAGCTAGTCATGATATTCAAGAAACAATGGATTTATTGGCACAAAATGGTCTGGATCATCTTTCTCAGGAGTATCAACTTATAAAGTACTGCCTTTCTTACGGTGGTAACTGCCAAATGTAAGTGCTTGTCTTTGCCCTACATCATGTGGTTGCTGCGATTTACTATGGTCGTTTAATTTTTTTTTTTCAATATTATTTTCTTGGTGCAGATGTAAAGAATGGTGCCGTCTTCCTATTGTTACACCATGTAGGCACCTCTTGTGCCTTGATTGCGTTGATCTGGACAAAGAAAGATGTTCAGTTTCTGGATGTGGCTTTCAATATGAGATGCAGAGTCCTGAAATATTAACACGGCCTGAAAACCCAAATCCAAAGTGGCCTGTACCAAAAGATCTTATTGAGTTACAGCCATCGTATAAGCAGGTAGGTTTCAGTGTCCTTGTTCTTTTTTATTAGTGACTTGAATGGAAATCTTTTGATAAGGATATTTCAAGTGGTTCTTTGTTGAATACTTGATTTTTTCAAATTCCCTTTGCAGGATAGTTGGGATTCAGACTGGCAATCTACTTCTAGCAGTAAAGTTGCATACCTTGTTCAGAGACTGAAAGAAATCGAGTCTGATAGCAGGCAAAAAGCTTGCTCTATGAGCATGGGAAACTTCTCTGAAATACCTTACGATACTGTTATTCTTCAAGAACCATCGCTCAACCCAATCCATGATTACTATGAGGCTTCTACTGAAAAAGTTTTGGTTTTTTCTCAGTTTCTTGAGCACATACATGTCATAGAGCAGCAGGTAAGTGGTGCACCACATGTATCTGTTTCATTTTGGATTTTAGGTGCCAAGACTACTGATTTACCTCTTTTGATTGTCAGCTGTCTATTGCCGGGATTAAGTTTACAAGAATGTATAGTCCTATGAATTCATGCAACAAGGTAATACTTCTTGCATTTGACTTATCATCTGCTCTTTTTTATTGGCTATGAAAAAGCTTAAACCCAATTGAATTGTAGTATTTGTTTTTGTGTGTTCATTAATATCATGTGAGATTGTGAGCTCTTTGAGCTACTCCAAGATTTAAAAGATCAAGTATTGAGATTGTTCATGAAAAATGGTTATTAAAAAATGGGATATTCTATTATTCTACATGGTATGTTTTTTAGTTTTCTAAGTGGTACTGTGGTACCCCTTTTTTTTCACTGAAAAACTTTCACTGCCTATAATTCGTGGCCACGAGTTTGGAACGCGGCGATTCTTTTTTCCAAACTGATCGGCTCGCCTTGAAGAGATATTCGATTTGAAAAGAAAAAAAATTGCCAATTTCGAAACTTGTTGCGAAAGTTACGGTTGGTCAAACGTTTTTAACCAAATAAACTTTGACCGGCTGTATCTCATGGTTCCAACTTACGTGGTCATGAAGTACCGATTTTTTGTTCTTCAAATTGATCTTCTTTAGGAGATCTTTAGTATGAAAAAAAAATTGTCGTTTTCGAGTTTGTGGCTACGAATTATAGACGGTCAAAAAATTTCAACTCAAAAAGAGGGGTACATCATAGAATTTGAAAAAACATAGGGGGTACCATGTAGATTATCCCTTAAAAAAATTGGCTATTGTAAAATTTCTCCAACTTATTTTGTGTATAGAAAAAAAAACTTCAGAGCTTCACCAACAACAACAATGTTACATGAGAGTGACTAGAAGGTACTCGTCAAATGCCAATAAGGGGTTGGAGTCAGATGCCCGCAACCTTATCCCTCTGTTAACATCGAGCACCATTATAGTATGATGCTGGCTTTAAATGTTTTAATGTCATCTGATAATTGACAATTTCCAACTGTCATAGGTCAACTAAATATCCCTTTTGCTCTTATATAATGTGGACTTATTAATCTAGTGAAACTCCTCTTGGGGAAAAAAATTAATAGTTGTAATATTTTCTTGTCCAGAAAAAGTCACTTGCGGTCTTTCAGCATGATCCAAGCTGTATGGTTCTTGTGATGGATGGGACTGCAGCTTTAGGTCTTGATTTGAGCTTTGTTACCTATGTTTTCCTGATGGAGCCCATATGGGATAGAAGGTAAACAATATTTTCATCGCTTTGGGCTTTGTTACCATGTATTGTAGCTGTTACTTTTTTTTATGGAATCTGTTTTGGTTTAACAGCTGGTGATTCTGGTATTTGTTTGTTTTCCCTGTATAAGAGTGTGTTTTTTATTTGAGTGGAATATTAGCTGAGCTCCTTTGGTAAGATTTTTTTTTTTTTTTTTTACTTGTGTAGTGGGAGGCTCTAATTTCATGAAAGGTGTGTACTTTGACTTCAGAGAGAATCTTCTAAGATTGACAATTATAAGATTGCAGAATTTTACAGTAACTTTAGTGATTAGTCATGTGCGTACCCATGTAACTATGTTAGTGCCTCATATTAAAAGAGGAGGAGAGACATTTGATCATTTTGTAAACTAAACAAAGTTCCTCCATTTATTGTCAATTGGTTTGGGAAAAGAACATTTTTAGGCATTATGAAGTTGATTCTTTCTTGTCCTGTAGCCCAGTCCCGTTTTATGCAGAATTTGGAAGGGAATGAGCTAGGTCTTTCTTATCTTAATGCACATACTTCTATTTTAAATCCTCTTGTAGATAATCTGGAAGAGCCCCTGGTTGAAATAGGAGTAGAAAGATCTCATAAGTCATATGTTGCATAATTAATACACGCATGATAAATTCTGAAGATACACTCGGTGTTACATGTCACTGTGTGTACTGTATTCAATGTGAAACCTAATTTTTTTCCTTTTTTTTTTTTGTTGTTAACTCGTTTAGATTCTACTTTTCTATTTATTAATTATTATGCCCTGATTTAAAACATGGATTTGGAAACGAATTTTATAATTTAGCCGATCATAGTGTTTGGGAAACACCCATCATTTGGAAATGGAATTGGGCCTTCCTTTTCAATTCCAAGTTAGTTCAACGCGTTACTCTCAAATTCCAAGTTATTTTTTTCAATTCCAAGTTAATTCAACACGTTACTCTCAAATACTGGTTTGATTAGGGCCAGAATGCATATGAAGATTATTTTCTTGCGCCTTTTATTTGTTATTTTTTAATATATATATTTTTTATAATGTACCTATATGTTATCTCTCCATTAACTTATATCTCTAGCTTATCTCATTTAACGCTATCAATGTTCTCTCCTCACCTATATTGGTAGATCGGGTTTAGATGGAAGGGTTGTTTATATTATCTCTGAATTCCCGTGCATCAATTCCATATTTCCATGTACTACAAAACATCACAGTAAAATTCAAAATCTAAAGTCTGGGATTGGATTCAAGAGCTCCCAAACATATTTTTGGATTTGGAATTAAATTTTAACATTTGAATTATAAGAAATGGATTCAGGTCAACAAAATATCAATTTGCTAATTGCCAAATAAATCCTTAATGACAAGTAATGTTAAATTCTAACCTTATTATCAGCTAAGATGTACGTGACTTGGTACTTAGGTATACCATAGAATCTTAATACTTGATGCTTTAATGGATGGCACGTTCATAATGAGAAGAAAGCTGGCTATTTCTTTTGTGGTGAAATGTTGCCTGTATAAATTATTGCTACAATACTTAGCTTGTATGTCTAATGGAGTTTAGATTACACAAAACCTTAGTCTTATCGTGTATGACAAATTTCTTTTGATGAAGTGGTGGACTACGAATTGTGATTTTTTTTATGTCCCATATCCGTTAGTTGGTATAGCTGATGCAATTTGTCATTTAATGTGTCACAGCATGGAGGAGCAGGTGATTAGTCGTGCTCATCGAATGGGTGCTGTCCGCCCTATTCATGTTGAGACCTTAGCAATGTGTGATACTATTGAAGAGCAAATGCTGAAATTCTTGCAGGTGACATTTCTTTCCCTCTTTTGATCTTCATGCACTACATTTAAAATCAAAGCTTCTTTTTTAGCTGCTTTTTGGTTTGCTACATATACCCATTACACTCATTTATAACCAACAGATTGTGTAGGTGGCCTGGCTCTGTTTTTGTGTTACTTTAATTCCTGTGCTATTCTGTATTTCTATGGTTCTTCATCTGGAATGATCTTATCTGAAGTTCACCTTGCCTCTGTTAATAATTGGATATGCAATTTCAGAATGGTGATGAGTGTCGAAGATTGTTGAATAAAGATAATGAGAATATTTATCATGAAGGAGCTCGAGCACACAAATCGTTACATGATTTTGCCGAGAATTATTACCTAACCCGCTTGAGCATGGTGCGGAAAAAACCTATCGAGGTATGATCATAAGTTAGCTAAGAATTTTATCTAACAGGCTTGCACATGATGCGAAAAACGTAGAGTTATGCTTGTAAATTTGGCTCATGTGATTTGTCGATTTGTTGGATTCCCTAATTATCTCAAATAGTATCTTACTTCGTATAAATTTGTTTATGCGCTTAAGTATTATAAACCGCATGCTATTTACCCAAACTCCCATGTCAGAATTCTTTAATAGCTATTATGGGGTATTTGGGTAAATAATGTTTAGGTTTTGTAATAATGCTTATCTAGAACCGTCTTTCACAAGTGTGTGTTCTCAGTAATAAGAGTAATAGATTCGTTGTAGTTTGATTTTTTTTTTTTTAGCTTTGTGATTGTTTCTTTGTCTATCACCTTAAAAGATGCTTGCATTATTCTACATGTTCAAGAATAGGGAATTTTGAGTGTGTAAAGCTCTAGTACCGAATGGAATATAAAACTCATTTGCCATTGGTAACAAAAATGTTGGCAAAAAGGATATCATATCTGTTGAATATGGTGTCTATTACTACTCCCTACCTCCTGCCATTTAAATGAGATCTACTCTTATATTCTGCAACTGGTGTTTGAGTTTATTAATCATCCTGCTGTGTTTGAGCTAGCTTCTTGGTCAGCGCATGCATACCTAGAGAGTCCACTTTATAAGCCTTAGGAGGTTTAATCCTACAACCAATTGGTCAATGTGGAGCACTTTCACATATCTTCACACTTCCTACTTACATGTGCGGGCCACCTGGTCTGTTTGTTTGTGGAGACTGTATTCAGTTTGTTCGTTTTTTATCTGTTTGATTGGGCCAATTTTCAGTTTATCAAATCCATTTCACATGACTATGTTATCTAATACTAAGTTAGACATGAATGAACCTGACCCAGTGTTACACGGTTCGGAGTTTGAGGGTGCGAACTACAAAGTGGTTCCGTCGAACCCACTGGAGCCGTTTGTGGACTAGGTCACCGTAGTTCGTGGCCTAGAACGGTGGGATGAGCGAACTCAGTGATATAGTGTGATATAGTGTAACAGGGAAGAAGATTACCAGGGCGCCATTGAAGTCACTTGAATGGGTGAAGATGAGTCATTTTTTTGATATTTATGAGGGAAGAGAGGCATGTGGTTAAACTTATGGGTAGTTGTAAAAATTTAATTTTTATCTTGCTTTTGTCTAGAAGGAACCTTAATTATATGGGTAATTGAAAAGAAGTAACCTTTGAAGTGAGTGATAACTGGATGATAGTAATTATTCCTTTAAAAATTGGTGGGGTTGGTTTGTGTGCTTTTGAAATTTTTTACTTTCTTTTAGAACTAACTAGATTTAAAAATGCACAGGTTCGCTAGTAGAAATTTGAAAAAAAATAAATGCACGGGTTCGCTAGTAGAAATTTGAAAAAAAAAACAAAACAAATATATAAATAAGATACACTTAAGTTCATATGCATTTGCTTTATCCCCCTCATAAGATAAAGCAAATGTAAACTATTCAGTGGGACAAAGGGAGTAGCATTTAATAAGATAAAATATTTAATAAATTAGAATTTAGAGTTTATAAAGTGCAATCATTACCCATTTAGGGGGTGTTTGGTTGGAGCTTTTGGAATGGATTGGAATGGATTCAATCCATTCCAATGTTTGGTTGGGGCATTTTGGAATGGAGTTAGATACCTGATGGATTCTATCTCCATTCCAACCCCTTCAAATCTCATACCCACCCCTCCCCCCAAGTTTCTAACTCCATTCCACCCAACCCATTATTTTTTCTCATTCATAGATTGAACCAAACAACTTTTACATGTATGGGGTTCTAACTCCATACCTCTGTGGAGTTAGAATCCATTACATTAAATTCCGAATGTTTGAACCAAACAACCCTTTAAATCATCTGTGAAGGTGATGAAGTAGTCATAATTTTCTCTAGCGGTGATTGACATTGGTCCACATACATCGGTATGTATGAGTCCCAATAATTCACTAGCTCGAGTCCCTTTACC
>JAOWBH010000005.1:53056-63639 GCA_028566215.1 Silene coronaria
CCTCGGGAAACCGAGATGGTAATGCCACATCTTGCCAAGGAAGGTCTTGCTGAAGGCTCCTCGGTAGGGTGGGGTGTAACAGACAGTCTTCTGTTTTTTCGTTTTCCAAGAGATGAGTGACTTGCCTAAGAATAAAAAAATAACCACTCAAGGATCTGGTACTAAATGCACAAGTAGCCCAGTCTGCATCAGAATATGACAGCGGATCTAAAATAGCTATTATAGAGTAAAACAAACCAGCATTAATAGTACCCTCAAGTACCTGATTAAATGTTGTGCAGCTGCATATTGCTGATCTCTAGGCTGACTTAAGAACTGACTCAGGTGATGGACACTATAGGAAATGTCTGGATGAGTGAGACTAAGATACAAAAGCCTACCAACCAACCTCCTATGCTTCTCTGGCTCATCAAGTAACTGCACTTGATCAATAGACAATTTGAGGCCCTTTTGCATGTAAAATTTAGCTGGTTTAGTTTCCTCACAGCCAACATCTTGTATTATATCAAGTACATACTTTCTTTGATTTAATAAAATGCCTCTCTCATTCTTGCTACTTCCAATCGAAGGAAATATCTCATTAGACCAAGATCCTTAATTGTAAATTTTGCATGGAGCTAATCTTTAAGCTATGTAATAGACATAATATCCTCACCAGTAACCAAAACATCATCCACATAGACTAAGACAACTGTAAATTTTTTAGTTATCTCATCAGTTTTGGTAAGAAGAGAATAATCAAGTTTTGACTGAACAAAACCTAAAGGTTGCCTCATGTAAACTTCCCCATCTAGATTTCCATGTAAAAAAGCATTATTGATATCTAGTTTATGTAAATGCCATTCTCTTACAGCAGCCAAATCAAGAAGAATCCTCACAGTAGAAAACTTTGTAACAGGGGAAAAGGTCAACTTGTAATCCTTATCCTTTACTTGATTGTAACCCTTAGCAACCAGTCTAGCCTTATACTTTTCAACAGTCCCATATGTCTTATATTTGATCTTATGCACCCACTTACTAGCTATAACCTATTTATTTGAAAGCAAGGTTGTCGATTCCCAGGTATCATTAGCTTCTAGAGTCTGCAACTCTTTATCCATAGCAAGAACCCATTGTTCATTAGTACAAGCTTGGTGATAATAGCTTGGCTCATGAGCCTCTACTAAATTGCGCAAAGACAAAATATAATATTTGTAAAAATTGACCTAATCATTCATAACAACACTGTGAAAAGCCTTGGATTTTCTAGTTGGACAATGATATCCTGTCAATATAGTTGATGACACCATAGGCCTGTCAGATCTTCTAATAGACACATCAGTGACAACATCAGATACAACTGCAGTATCATTAATCTCAGTTGCACTATCATTAACATCATCACTTGAACATAGGGTGACTATAAGATCAGAATCCTGGGTATCATCTCAAGACAAATAATCTAAGGATTGGACACTCCAACTGGACCAAAAGTTGTGTCATTGACAGGAAGTAAGATTTCAGGATTAATAGATTTTATGAAATCACCAGTCAAAACACATTCAGGAACAACAGCTGTAGGAGTAACAGTCTTTACTGTAGCTTTGAAAGGGTAAACCCCTTCTCTAAAATCACATATCTACTTGAAAACACAGTATGATTTTATAAATCATATAACTTGTACCCCTTTTTATTAGATAGATAACCAATAAAAATACACCTTCTAGCCCTTTGCTGAAACTTGTCAGTGGCAGTGGGTGGCATAGAGGTAAAACAAAAACTACCAAATACTCTTAATTCATCATAACTTGGCTGTTATTTGAGCAAAATTTCTTAGGGTGTTTTCCATTGCAAAATAGATAATGGCAACTTGTTAATCAAATAAGTAGCTATGAGTAAACACTCACCCCGGAATTTAATGGGAACACCTGATTGTAACTGTAATACCCTTCATGTGTAACAAATGCCTGTGTTTTCTCTCAACCCTACCATTTTTTCGGGGTCGTTCAACAATGGACCTTTGATGTATTATACCTTTCTTAGCAAATATCTCCTTACAATGAACTTGAAAAAATTATGTCCCATTATCAGACCTATCACCTTAATCCTTTGATTAAACTGATTCTCAGCATAATAAATAAACCCCTTGACTAAACCAGGCACCTAAGTCTTGTTATTCATCAAAAAAGTCCATGTTAACCTGGAATTGATCATCTAAAATGGTAAGAAATGACCTAGCACCTGTTATTGTAGGAATCTTATATGGACCCCAAACATCCATGTGAACTGATGTAAAGTGATCAGTAGCATAATAATTGCTTTTAGGAAAATGTAGTAAATGATGCTTTGCCATAACATAGGTATCATAATCAAAATGCTTTATTCCTTGCAAAACTTATGAGTATACATGCCTGATATTATCAAAAGATGTGTGTCCTAATCTAGCATGAAACAAATCTACAGTTTTGCTCTGATTACAACCATAGTACTACTAGAAACAAAATGAACTTTGTCAACATAACTACAACAAACCCTTATTCCGACATTATCAATTAAGCCAACATTGATCATGAGCTTCTACAAGTCACCAGATCTCCTAGCGAAGGCCACTATGTCCTTACTTGTAGGGTCCTGAAATACACATTCACCATCCAAAAACAACACAATCAAACCAGTTGCTGCAATCAATTTACCAATAGATAAAAGGTTTTGCTTGAAGTCATGAATAAGAAGGACATGATGTTATAAGGTCTTATCAGATAGCCTTTTAGTACCATATTGATGAACAATTTTTATACTTTTATCTGTTAAACCAACATATACAGGTCTAGGCAAGGTAATAATCTTATGAAGAAAAGCAACATCATGTCATATGATCTGCTGCGCATGTGTAAAAAAATCCAATCTAATCTAGAACTACAACCATTAATAACACAAACATGGGAAAAAGGGATCATACCATCAAAATTAACAAAGGATTGAAGACCAGAAACAGACTGGCCAGATGTGACACCCCATGTAATTGAAGATGTCCACTGATGAGCTAAAATGACTAGTGCTTAAGAGGTTTGAAAGTACTACTCATATCAACAAAGTGCACTTTCTTTTATAATCATCCATACTAAAGAACTCCACAGTTAAGCGTGCTTAGTTGGGAGTAGTCTTAGAATGGGTGACCTCCTGGGAAGGTTCCCGGGATACGCATGAGCGAGGACAAAATGCGCTATAAAGGATCAGTGTTGATCTGTGGGCCATGTACACAACCTGGTGAGCTATCATGAGTAACCGCTACCAACCCAGTTAGGGGTCGGGGTGTTACACTTACAGTGTTGGTTTAGCCTGACTTTGGCTCGACCTTATGTGCGACGTTGAGCAGGCAAGGCCAATTTTGATTTTTAAACAAGCCAAGGTCGAACCAGTCCAAGGGAATACTGACCTCTGATCCACCCAATAAAGAGACACGAGTAGTCACATGACCGATGGTCAGGTTAGGCATGGGTAGAGACAATTAAATAGGAGGGTCGAGTTGGACCAACTCCTAAGTTCGCCTCGACTAAATATAATGAGCCAATTTTAAGATAGACAAATTCGATATCGTGCGACTCGGTTAAATCTTCGTAAGTAGATTGTAGACCTGGTAAAATTGACCCATCCGAATAACATGACCCGTACCCCTAGATAACCGGTTAATACTTAACCCACAATTAATATGAATTAATCTGACACAACCTGACCTAATTGACTTGAATTTTGATAAGCCTACAAATAACTCGATCTAAACTGTTCCGACTCAACTGATTGACTCCTTTACCATGTCTATTTATTGCTCACTAGGTATAATTATCACTCGATTAAAATTAAAATTTAATCTCTCCCCCTCCTCCTATCTGGGTTATCTTCATCGAGGGCGTCTTGCTTGCGTATCAAGTGGCGAGTGTAACTAATTTCTCAATGTCTATTTTTCTAATTTGTAGCTACAATTACTTCTATAGACATAAAAATATGTCTCATATTATTAAAATGGGTCAATGTCAAAATGTTGACTTTCGTAAGAGTTTTATCTCTTTAGAAATGGGTCGGTGGATTTTAGCCTGATTACCCGGTCAAGATAATTGAAGGTGTCACCATCTCGGTTACCCGAGGTAGTGTTTCAAAACTCCATTCTAAGAATATTTTATCATTTATACATGTTTAGAAATTACAATAAACTAGTAACGAATAATAAATACAACTCGTCTACTATGACTTTTACATCGTATCTACTAGCTCGACTCCAATGTCGTAGCGCAGCTCAAATCCCGAATGCGTCATATGCAACCTGTCAACACTCTGCTCCCCATATGATCAACCCATCATATGGATCACAGCAGGCCACCCCGAAAATAGGTGACAACACACAAACGTCAGTCTCAATATTACAATACACGAATGATAACACGGAATTAAATATGCACATGAGTATGACATGTGAATCAAGATGCATCAAGAAGCTCATACGAGTCATACCTCCAAGCCGACACCTCTAACACCGGTGTCCACAACTTGATGACGGTACCACAACACCGCTCATCCCCCACTACCCGGACCTTAATTCGAAACAAGTACCGGGATGCACCTAAGTACAGGCCCAGACGCTAACCGGACCCCTTGCCCGACGTTACGACTCACCGTAAAGCTCCCTCCGTACTCAAGCCATTAATAATGTGCACATCCTTATTGGGATGAAAAGCCCCAATAGGTGACCCAAGCGCCCAACCGTCTTACGTCTCCTCAACAACCATGATACCACACCTCCTCCGACCTCCAACATCAACATACAAAGGTGCACAATATACAACCACAATGCAATCACATATAATTCGTTTCATATATCGTAAGTCTCATAATACAATGCTTCATGTTTCACAATATATTACCAACGTCGAATATCCAACATTTCCCCTTAACTTCATTTATGCATTTATCATGATACCACATCCCCTTCCCATATGGCCATATACTTGTTATAATGCACCCAACATCCCGATTAACCTTATTTAATATTTGAACAATTCCTTAAACATGTTCTAATGTAACTAAATTGCTCATAAGAGATTAACTATGCATGAACACCAACATAATCATGATAATTATTGAGATCGAGTAGGATTAACCTACCTTTAGCATACTCCAATAAGCTAATTGCATCCAACCCGATTCCATCTCGTAAGACCGTCTCACCCTACAATTATTACATATTAACTATCATCTATTATACTAATCAAAACCACTTATTAATACTCATTACAAACTCACTAATCTAATTATAATCACTATTTACGAAAATATACAAAACCCCCAAAAGTTAGGGTTCAAAGGGAGTGTAGATCTAACTTACAATGGTGAATGGATGATGAATAAGGTGGATAAGGTGTTTAGAATTGAGGGGAGAGGGAAGGAGAAATGAGATAAGGTTTCATAAATGAAGTTGAAGTCCCATTTAAATCCCGTCTGCCACAGTGCCACTCAGCCGAGTGATCGAGTCACTCGACCGAGTGCACTCACTCGGTCCCCCCAATTCACATACTCGGTTCACTAGGATACGCTTGATTGGTCACTCTATTCTCATACGAGTTTGATAAGGTTCTTATTAAGTCTAATAGTCCACTCATTAACCTTAATTAACATATCTTAATCTTCTTACCGAGTATTACACCTAGTATAATAACGAATCAAAACAAATGAAAACCCCTGTGCTCAATTGTCAGTTGACACTACCATCCACAACTTCACACCTTCCACTACCTTATCAACGACAAGTCGATAACTCTCCACCGGCCACCACCAAAGTCTCCATACGACACTGGACACCGCAAGTACCACCGTCACCTGCTCCACCACCTTTGCGACTCACCTCCTCACAGACGTTGCCACCGTCTTGCCCGCTTCTTGCAAAACGCGCTTCCTCATCACCTTTTATAGATGAAGAATGTCGATGCTCACCGTCATCGCCAAGGTAAAGTCACTAATTACCTAGATTTAAATTTGATTGAACATTTCTCGTTTTAAATTGAAATTCTAAATTCAATTTATTGTTTTAACTTGAATACTTATATAATATTGAGAATATGGAGTTTTAAGTTGAACACTCATATCTTTCACATGTTTATATTGTTTTAAATTGAGTAATCATATATTTATATTGAGAACATGGAGTTTAAGTTGAATACTCATATCGTTCATGTGTTCATATTGTTTTAACTTGAATACTCATATATTTATATTGAGAACATTGAGTTTTAAGTTAAAATTTGGGTAAAATTACATTAGATTTTTAGACTTGGACTCTTCTGTTTTAGCTTGAAAACTTCATATGATAATGAAGAAAAATCAAGTTTTTATTTTGTATCTTCTTATTATGAGTTTAGATATTGCTTTTATAAAATCAACTCAAATTTTTAGATCATCATTCCTGCCTTCCAGGCGGTAATTGGTATCAATGGTTGAATAAGAGTATAGAGTTGCAGGGAGACAAACAAAGAGGTTGAGATTTGAGAGAGGTGAAGGCCAGAAAATAATGGTGGGGTATAACGTAGAAGTGTATAACGGTAGATCAGCTGCATAATTTTTTTTTATATGTTGGCTGATTAATGGGCTGATCTTATGTTAAGAGATCGTCTTTTTTTTTTTTTTGGGTAAAAGAGAAGCGGGATTACCCCTTAATGAAATAACAAGCAGAAAACAAAAAGTGCACGAAAAAACTACTAAGCATTAAAAGGGACCGAACGTGGCCAAGCCACTCCTCTAGCACCTTGCTCTACCAGCCGGAATAATTGTGTAGGGATAGCACCTTGTTCCATGAATGTTAATTGTTGGTCTTGGTAGACCCCTAGATTGGCTAGCCAATCGGCACATGCATTAGCCTCGCAATAAACATGTGTGATTTGCACTTGCCATGGCGAGTCTTGAATAAATGATTTACAAATTCGTATCATGTGTGAATAAGACGACGGGAGCAAATCTCCAGCCTTCATAAAGTCTTCCACCACTCGAGAATCCGTTTAGACTATAAATCTGGGAAACTTCCAATGCCATTAATTTGGCTCTCGTAACCGTAGCAATACCAAGATTTTCCGCAAAAGCCATTAATAGCTGTCCCGATGAGTCCCGGAAAAGACCACCCGCACCCGAATGACCCGGATTACCCTTTGAGGCCCCGTCAATGTTCAGCGTAATCCATTCGACAGGTGGAGCCAATCATCGAACCAAAACGTCATTTCATCGATCCGTAGTCCCAATACTAATAAGGTCCATCGAATTCTTCGCATGAATAACATCCTATGACCGCTGCATAAGAATCGTATGCATGTTGGTAGGAATGACTTCCGCTCGATCAAATACTCTACAATTCCTCCACCGCCACAAGCACCACACAATTACAGCAATTGTCGTCGGCCAATTATCCATCCCAGGTTGAGCATTTGGCGTAATGTTGAGAATTACCCAATTTCTAATTGAATTACTTGTCTGAAATAAATGGGAACAGTAAATCGGGAAATCTTTCCATACCTTTGCTGCATCCGGACAGCCGCATAAAATATGTAGGGCCGATTCCTGAACACCAGCACATACCATACAATACGGGTCATCCATGAAGCCCCGACGAGCTCGATTTACATTAGACATAATACGGTCATGTAATAATAACCAAAGAAATAATCGCATTCGTTGTGGTGCCCATGTTTTCCATGGTAGAGACCAGAAAGTTTCCGACCCCGAAAGGCGAAAGTGGTGTATCATGAACAAGATTAACATCAGACTTAATGGAGAAAAAACCCGACAGAGTTTCCGCCCAATAGATCGAATTGATCCAAAGATCGCCTTATTGTTGTGAACGCCTTATTGTTGTGAATGCTATATTACTAGTACGAAATACGTACATAGACTGTTGAAGTGACTATTTCCTGGAAATTAGTAGGCGTTGAGAACAAAGTAATTGTTCGAGTTATCTTTTCTATATTAGTATCAAGGCATTTGATGTTAGTACAAGTTCTTGTGCAAGAAGGTTGGCTAGATATTTTTTTTTAAGCACTAGCCCCACTCAGTTCATAATGAGATTAAACCATATTTATTATTCTATGTATTTTTGATGCTCATTATGCGTATTTAAAGGAGGAGCCGTATGAGATGAAAATTTCACGTACGGTTCTGGAACGGAGATTCTTTGAATCGAATGACGACCGTAACGGATGTCAGCTCAATCCGAAGGAAATTATGCGGAAGCTTTACAGAATTATTATGAAGCTATGCGACTAGAAATCGACCCCTACGATCGAAGTTATATACTCTATAATATAGGCCTTATTCACACAAGTAATGGGGAACATACGAAAGCTTTAGAATATTATTTCCGGGCACTAGAACGAAACCCATTCTTACCCCAAGCTTTTAATAATATGGCAGTGATCTGTCATTACGTGCGACTATCTCCACTATAGAAGGAAAAAGGAAGACCCCACTCTTTTTTAGTAAATACTAAACAAAAAAGGCTCACTACATATGCATCGTCTAACACGCCGATTTTTTGAGCTGTAGGAAAGAAATAAACTTCATAAAAATGAAGAAATAAGATATGCCTAGATACTTTTTTCAATGTCGTCTATGGATAAAAATTTTTAATTGATAGAGAGGAAGCACCGTAAAGATCAATTAACGAGGTTTTGGGCCAATACATTAAGAAAAGAACTGCTTATTTATGCCTATATATAATAATAAGATATATATAAAGTGAGTAATTAACTTCTGTAATAGAGTTGATACACAAAGGTATTGAGCGGCGGTGTAGGATCAGATCCCAAAGATAGTAAGTCTTTTCTTTAGTACTTTTTTTAGAAAGAAAAGTCTTTCTCAAAGATTCTATATAAATTTAGATATGAAATCGAGATAGTTACCTTGCCGAAAATACTAACAATAGGAGTAAATACCTATACTTTATTCTTGTGCGGGTGGGATAAAAGATAAAACTAAAAAAAAAATTATTATTAATAAAAAAAATATTTTTAATTAAATAAAAATGAAAGTTTGAAACTCATCTGATTAACCTCTTTTGGTTACCTCGAAGAGTGGGAGAGATCTATGACAAATCTCATTCCTTGTTTTCCTTTTTATAGGTAAAAAAAGGACACCAAAAGAATTAACTGCGGAGCCGTATGAGGTAGGAAAGTCTCAAGTACGGTTCTAAGGGAAGGAATTTACCCGCCTATTCCGACCGGGGAGAACAGGCCATCCGACAGGGAGATTCTGAAATTGCAGAGGCTTGGTTTGATCAAGCCGCCGAGTATTGGAAACAAGCTATAACGCTTACTCCTGGGAATTATATTGAAGCGCATAATTGGTTGAAGATCACGGGACGTTTCGAATAACATTTTTTATTGGTCCATTAAAAAAATGACATTTTTCTTCTGGGAAAAACTAATTAAAGAATTTCATTATATCCCTTATCAGATCGTTCTAGTTTATCTGAGATTTCGTAAGGATAACGAATACACAGATACAGTACAGGATTTTTTTATTTGTTTTCGTCTATTTAAAATATTAAATTCTTTAATTTAATAATAATTAAAAAATTTTCTACAATATTTATAAATATTTCAATTCAATAAATTCTTAATCTTATTTTATTCATCGATTCGCTCGATTCTAATTTTTTATTGAATTTGAAATTAAAAAATGAAATAAATATTACTATTTATAAAAAAAAATAGAAATATTCGATATTAGTTGATGAGAGTTACGTCGGAAACATAACAAAGTAAGTAAAGTTTAATTTAATTACTTTGGTATCGTCTTTTAATAAAAAAATTGTTGATCATAACGTATATGGATAGAACTTATAACAGTATTTCCAAAAATATGTCATTTCGGCTTAGTCGTTTTTATAAATGGAAATTTTTTTATAAACTATATATATTAAATTTGAATGACTAAAAATTTGGTATTTCCTTAGTAATAACTAAACGATTTTTAGTGCTATTTTAAATAGTTAGGATGAGAATATTACTTATTATAATTTTATAATTATATTAATTAATATTAATATAAAATTTATATATTGGATAGATATTGTATAGTAAAATATTTAGGATTTCGATATAAAACTTTAGAATTGTGATAGGAATCGTCTAAGTTGCACAACAAAAAAGTTTTTAGTTTAATTAAAGTATTTAGAATTAGAATCTTAAACCCCCAAAAAGGTCCGTTGGGCGCCAAACATCTATGTCATAATAGATCCGAACACTTGCCCTGGATCAACTTCCAGATCATAATTGCTCTAGTAAATAGCTAAAAAAAATGGAGAAATGGGAGATACAAGTAAAATAAATTTTAAATATCTCTCAGAGGTTCACCAATTATTTAAATATTGGCAGGTCTCTTTGTATGTCTTGTCCGGAAAGAGGAGGACTCAATGATTATTCGTTCGCCGGAACCAGAAGTCAAAATTTTGGTAGATAGGGATCCCGTAAAAACGTCGTTTGAGGAATGGGCCAGACCCGGCCATTTTTCAAGAACAATAGCTAAAGGCCCTGAAACTACTACTTGGATCTGGAACCTACATGCTGATGCTC
>JAOWBH010000006.1:9788-33969 GCA_028566215.1 Silene coronaria
GATCATCCTAACTAATAATAGCTCAAGAACTATTTTGGTAGGAGACCAAAATAGTGCCCATTTTCGTACCATTCACTTTGTGAGGAACCCCTTCTTCTCTATTCTTTTACTTAGATTTAAAATCATGCATGCTAAGATCTTGGACTATAATATGTTAATTGATAAGATGAGTCTTTAGCTAGTTTATGAAACTATCAATGAATATTGTCAATTCTTATTTCCTCTCGTTGTATTTCTTATATGGTTATACTTGCTACGTCAGTTTTTGTCTTTTTCGGCGGCAAAACGGCTGAAATACTGCCTAGCCAAACCTGTATGTAAGTTAACCTGCAGGTAAACATCTCCAACAAAGCTCAATGGCACGCAGGCCAGATATATATACACCAAAACCGAGAATAATGTACAAAAATGGGCTAAATACAAATGTTCGGAATCATGTCCATGATCATAATCAAGCATCGTCAAACATGAGGTCATCTAACTCCTTATGGAACGCCGCACGCTCCTGCAAATCGGTGATCTCCGCATCAGGAGCCGTGAGCTCTCGCTCCAGACGGGCCATATCTCCTCGCACCACCGCCAGATTTGCCTCCATCTCACGCTCACGCAACATAACAAAAGCAAAATTATTATCATATGGTACGAATGACATCATTGTCAAATGAAAATAAGAGATGTATGGGTTCATATCTGTGTCTTGGGTCCACCGGCTAGAGCCTCCACAACTGTCGCCCTAAGGCGGTTAGCCATACGCCATAGCTCGACATGGCTCGACGACCGTACTTACATTTCAAATTCCAAATCATCAATGCATGTTCATATATGTGAAGAAAAGAGTAAGACTCTAAACTGGGGGCTTACCCTCCTAACAACATGCTGCCACTCGTCAAGCCCATCATCCGTCACCTACTCCGAGAAAGTGCCTATTATAGTATTTACCACCGTACCAGCAACTGGTCCAGGGTACACCAATGTATCCGGGTAAGCTGGGACTCGGCACCCGCCTCGTCAATCTCCTATACAAAAGCGTCCTTTGCTTGTTAATAAAAAAAAAGATGAGCAATGGTTGTTCAAATACAAGAGAAACAATACGTACCACTATCGGCCAGTTAGCTAGCCACCTCTGATGGAACTCGGAATACTCCAAGTCCGAATGAAAGAGGGAAACACCACCAACCCCAGCCAGGTATGCCGTCCTCTCCTCAGTAGAAGGCTCCTTAAACATCGTCCGAGGCGGATCGATGGGAACAACGAAGCAATCGCTGGAGCACTGACGAGAAAAAAGCTCACCTAAGTACCAAGACAATCCCATAGGTGTCACCAGAAGGAGCATACGTGAACTCCCAGGCCTAAGTCGATCAGCTACGAAGGCCGGAGCACCCGAATAATGTGAACTAGGCCACAAGCGCTGCGCGCACCCGCGCGTCCAATTTGTCGGTGAGGCGGCGACACACTTCCCACGGAGCCTTGCGAGTAAAGCACGTCATGAGTTCATACCGATTTGAAAGGCTTAGAAACCGATGAAAGGATGAACAAGCCTCCAATTGTGGAGTCGCCACCAATTTTTGTGGAAAGTTGGAACCGTTCGAATACTTCATGTCATGTCAAGAAACAAACTAATGACATGAACACCAAGAACTCGTCACCCTTAACATTCTATGTCTAGAATGACTCTCGTAATCTATTAATCCCGCAAACACGGATTTTCACAGAGATTCCAATTAAGGGGAAAGGGTACGTGTTAGGAAACTCTTTAATCGAACACCTAACCCCGTCTACCTCGATAACGGCCTCTACTAATGATTGGGAAGTTCGTTAATATTTTATGTATCGTCGTTTATATGCATGCAATGCAACATCAAATAAATTAAACATGTGAACTATTAGTCTACGTCGGTGAACTAAAGTAGGAATTAATAGTCGAGTTAGGATTAGATTAATTACATGTGAGTGCAAGAGATATAATATACAAGATAAGATTGAAATACAAAATGGGTATTTACGTTACAAGGATGCCAAAAGGAGGTTTTGAAAAAATAAAGAATAAGTAAATCAAATGAATGAAATAATGTAAAATACTAAGCAATATTAGCACGTAATAGTCGATTATACGTAGTTAATACAATTTAAGTCGAGAAATTAGGGATCAGAGGCAGAAGCCAACCTAGAATAGGCGCAGCCTGTGATGCGCCCTCTAGAAGAGGCGCATCCCTTGGTGCGTCTGTTCTCGGGTTGAATTCTGTCTGTGAAAGTCAGAATCGCAATCCGTTAGGTTCATTGGGTTGATTTGATTGATAAATTACTATGTGACACTCAAAGAATGTGATTTAATCAATTGCAAACATGCGAAATAATTATAAGACTCCTAAATACTAATTACAAGTGACACAAGTTGGAATTAAAGACAGAAATCGACGAATTAATCAAATTAAACATGCTAAAGGCCAAAATTAACGAAAGCAAATGAAAGCTAAAGATTTAAGGTTAAAAGAACGAAAACATATCTTAAAGAAACTGTAAAATAGTCGAATTGAAGAAATTCGATATCGAAAATCGAATTTTCCGAACTCACAATTGATTTATTGACAAAAAACAATTATTTTCGAATTATTATTGATTTAAGTCGAAAGGATTTAAGAAAATAAGGTTTAAAAGCTAGAATGAAAAGAATATATGAAACAAAACTGGAAAAAAGAAAAAGAAAAACAAGAACCCAGAGAAGCTCGGGAAAGAAGAAGAAGAAGAAGAAGAAGAAGAAGGAAATAGAAGACAAGCAGCCTCTGAAAGAGGTGCAGCCTGTGCTGCGTTCCATCTAGAAGGCGCATTCTCTAATGCGTTTCTTCTCCAGCCAGAAGCGCTGCTGACTTTGTAAAAGAATGGTTTTTAATGACTTAATTAATAAAAAGCGGTTATTTGTCATCTATGTGACGTAAACAACAGGATTACATAAAAATAAAATTACAAATTATGAGAATTAAGATTTACACCCTCATATTTACATGTTAATGGCACGAGATTTAACTAAAACCATTCTTTTGTGGTAACTCGAATTAATATAAGTATGAGAATCCCTTTGTTTAACAAAGAATTAAATTAATGTTGTTTAAATCGGTGTGTAATGGTCAAATTGGTCGGTTAAGCAAAAATGTCACGGGTACTCAAATGGATTCGAGCTAACATGGTCAAATAGATCGAGCACGTTGATGCCAAAAAGGCAAGAGCAAAGGTCTAGAATGCAAAGAGAGAGAAGAGAAGGGGCGGACACTCGCGTGATGAGTACGAGGTATGGAGGGCTCTATTTATACTAATCACAAGGTAAGGTTTTGGAAAGCTGGAAACTGCTGGAAACAAGCCCGGGATAAGGCGCGGACAATGCGGCGGCCCTTCTAAGAGGCGCAGCCATTGCTGCGTCATCTCTCCAAAGGTTTCCTGCCCAGCACGAAATATCTTGACGATTGGATTATGCGAATAGGAAGATAACGGCTTCCTTATTCCGCAAGGTGAGATATTTTGCCGAGATATTATAATGTTATTCAGCGACAGAGTTCTAGAACATTCTGAGACTGGTTGAGACGGTATCAGAAAATGAAGACGATTTTTGACCCGGACTCCAAACAGACTTTAATTACTGTCAAAACGACTGTATTTGCGCGTAGACTATGACCAAGGGGTGGACACAATTGTTTGAGCTACCACTTGATGATGATTCTAATAAATGTCATAATATTATACCATATGCTAAACATGCGACTCAATCATCACTACGTGTTTGGCGGGAAATGTAGAATGAGGTGTCTACAGAGCCCCTACTTTAACCGAGGCTTAGACAAGGCAAAAGTCAAAGTATAGCCCTCAGGTCAATCGAAGATTACAACCTAAAGACTATGGGGACGCGAGGCGACTCAAGGGGACTAATTCAAGGACCTGTCATCGGGAACTGTTTAGAGTCTGTCGACTATCAGGGAGGGTCATTTAAAGTCCATTAGACTACGTAAGGAGGCTCGCCAACCATAAGAAAAAACCATACCTGAGACCACTGCTAAATGAATTTTGCCTATTGTTAAATTGTCTGTGCTAAAAATGGAACATAATGGCTTGCATTGTACTGATGCTTAAAAAGATGTCCTGGTATGGCTTGCGCTGTGATAAAGCAAAAAAAATTCTGATGAATTGAGAATATTCCTGAATTTGTCTCTGTCTTTTGTAGATGTGTAAACGACCGAGAAATCGCGTGGACTCTCGCTGGGGAAATAATGTGATGCTTGCGGTAAAATGTCCTGAAAAGTATCTGCAGGGGGAATCTGATTGGAAGATCGGTCTAAAACGTAAAGATCCTCTGAAAATAATGTAAACTCGAATAAATATATGAATATATTCGAAAACAAGCGTTAGGTGGAATGGGCCACGTCCAACAAACTCTTAACAAAATTGCGTTGCTAGAAACATGCTGGGGAATAGGCGCAGTAGGGGCTGCGACTTGAGGAAGGGGCGTAGCCCTTGCTGCATTCTTTCCTGAGATAGTTCATATCCAGTTAAGCAGGAACTTCAGGCGCGAGTTTCACATTTCATCAAAACACAAAACTTTCGATATTCTCTTATAAAAAACTCGAAAATCCATAAAAAATCTTACCTATTCTTGCCATTGATCATGACTACTCATGGTATATGACTCGTCTTTGCTAAATGTCGTTGTTTTGCTTCAATTTGAGATAGAAATTAGGGTTTATCATCCGCAAAATCTCGAAAAATTTGGGCTTTTGTCTCAAATGAGTTTATCCCATGAAATTGGCATTAGAATAGTGTAGTTGACCATGTTAGGATCATAACCATGTGTTTATTTCGAATTTTCATCCATCGTAAGCGAAATTAGGCTAGCTTGAGACGGTATTGTATAAAACCGCTTATGTGGCTCGAAAATTACCCAAAATATGTCGGATTTCGACGAAACTTGTTGTTTTGGAACCCCGAGATAATGGGTAAACTTTATGTATGGTCAAATTTGTAGCCTCTTGTCGCACCTCCGGGACATTTTCTTTGGCTAATAGTTCGAATTATAACCGGAATGCTGCCGAATTTTCGATTTTCTAGGATATGATACTTGTTATAAACATGTAGGATGTGGCATGAACATGAAAGTTGACTTTCAATTCATTTGATTCGGAAAAGGGGCTCGAAACCGTGATTTTGATCTCTTTTTTACTCGCTTGGTTGCAGGTGACGTTGCTTCGACTTCGGGTCGGGATGACCCCGTGGAGTATGAGTTCGAGGTAAAGTGTGCTCTTGTGGTTCACACGAAAGGTCCTAAAAGTCAGGAGGTAGAGGAGGTTTCCAAGAGGGCCCGGACGAGGGGTAGAGGTCGTTTGCTAGCTCCGGCCCCGGGTTGGGCAGAGAAATAGGATAGTCAACATCTCATATGGGCCTTAGAAAGTCATTTATCTTACCGGGCAGCGAGGAGCATTGTGAGCTCTTTCTCTTTAATTTATTGCTTTCTTCTTTCGAAAATTCCCTTCCTTTTGATGCTTATGCCATTGAAATATCCAGGATGCCGACAACACACAGTCTTTCTCTGGGTATGCCACAATGATGGAGGCTCATGCTATGCTTATCGAAGAGGAGAGATTGATGATCGAGCGGGGTGCTTTTGGGCCGTTGGTGAGAGCTTGGGTGGAGATCCGAGCGAAGCAGATTCGGGCCAACATGTGCCTGATTCGAGGTTTCTTGGATCAATTTTGGGATACGACATCGGCTTTTAACATGCCGTTCGGTGAGATCGGGGCTAGCTTAGAGGACTTTGGTATAATCTTTGGCCTTCCATGAGGAGAGAAGGAGATGACTTGGCCTGAGATGGCTATGATGGTCGACTCAACGAAGGTTATGAGGTTGATAGGCTGGAACCTGCCTAAGGCCGTAGTTAGAGTGCCTGGTTTGGTTCCCAGTTCTTACGTTCGGTACTATTTTGACGGCAATAGGTCGGCAACCATTCAGATGACCACAAATGACCCCTACAACTTGTATTCCGGAGCATAAGGCTTGGCTTTGGTTGTTGTGGTTCTTGTCATCGATCTATTTCTGTGACAAGGGGCCGGGAGCGACTGTTGACGAAGTTGCTTTCGTACATGTCTAATTTGGATAGCTTGGGCCGCTTTGATTGGGTTACTCCCATCTTTGCAGTCCTCACACGGTATATGAGGGCCATGGTTCGTCCCTAGCTGATTGAGAGAGGAATTTATCCTGCTACTATTGGTCTTGGGCTGATTTTGGAGGTATGACATCTTTCTTTTATTTCATTTCAGTTTTATTTCATTACGAATGATCGTATGGATGAAATATGATTCTCATCTGAGAATAACGCAGGATCGTAGAAATATTTGCGCTTAAACATGAATATTGAAACTTTGAAATTAAATAGCAAATAATTGAATATACAAATACTCGGGTTTGACCTCGAGTCTTCGACATATGTAAAATAGCAAATAATTGCATGCACATACTAAGCTTGTGCTTGAATTTAAACCTGGCTAAGATATCTATAACGAAAGATCATATATTCCCTACGCAGGCTTGGATATACTCCTATTTTGTTGATTTCGCCCCGGCTAGGGACGCAGACGTATCCCGACTGTATCCCATGCCGAGGGACTGGATCATTTGTCGGAAGAGAGCCAGTGGTCTTCCTATAACACTTGCAGGAGGCAAGTGGATGCTTTGAGGCTGGATAACATAAGTGAAATTTCTTATTTTGTCTTTCTTTGTTTCATTTTGCTTATCATTCCATCGCCTCTTATTACTTTGCATCGATTAGTGGACCCCGAGACCTTAGGTGGCCTATTCGGGTGCTCCGGCCTTTATAGCTGATCGACTTAGGCCTGGGAGTTTACGTAGGCTCTTTCTGGCGACGCCTATAGGACCGGTTTGGTACTTAGGTGAGGGTTTCTCTCGTCAGTTCTCCAGCGATCGCTTTGTTGTCCCCAACGATCCGCTTCGGACGATGTTTACGGAGCCATCTGCCGAGGAGAGGACGATAAACCTGTTTGGGGTTAGTGGTGGCGGCTAGCTCACAGGCTGATAGTGGTACTTATTGATTCTCTTGTATTCGAACAACCACTGCTCATCTTTCTTTTATATTAGTTAACAATTGACGCCTTTGTAGAGGAGATTGACGAGGCGGGTGTCGAGCCCCAAGCTTACCCGAATACGTTGGACTACCAGTTGCGGGTGCGGTGGTGCATACGATGATATGCACATTCTTAGATGTGGTGACGGGTGCTGGGCTTGACGAGTGGAAGCATGTTGCCTGGAGGGTAAGCCCCCACTTTAGAGTCTTACTCTCTTATTCACATGAATGAACATGCCTTGATGATTTAGAATATGAAAAGTAGGTACGGCCGTCGAGCCATGTTGAGCTATGATAGATGGCTAACCGCCTCAGGGGGACAGCTGTTGAGGCTCTAGCCGGTGTCCCGAAGACACAGTTATGAACCTCTTCTTCTCTTATTTTCATTTGACAACGAAACACAAAAGGTGTTTATAGGCATAGAAATGGGTACCTTGTTTTATTTCCATGAGTTTACTTATGAATCCCTTACCCTTGAATTCATTAGCTCTTTGCACTTCACTACTACAAATTCAAGCAAAGATGACGCCCTTTAGAAGACGGTTGGACACGGAGCCGTCTTCTGTTATGCATATAATTTGGGCGCCCTTTATGATAACACGTACAAGACGGTTGACAATTAGAACCGTCCTAAATTTATGAATGACGACGGCGGTTGGTCAAAAGAACCGTCTTCTTTGTAATACATATTTCTAAAAATTCCAACCCTTCAAAGCTTCAACTACTCTACTCATAGTTACTCGCCCTAACCCATCCGTTCTCTAGCCTCACTCAAAAGCCGACCACCACAATCCATTCTCCCTCTGTCGTTTTATCCTATCCACCATAACCCCTTCCCCCAATAATAACCACACACCATCCGTCACCAGCAAGCTTAGGACGTCGCTGATCATCCACGCCGTCGCAAGCCGCCGCGTTACTTAACCCTATCCGGCCTGCAGGCTCCTCACTTTATTGGTACAACTTCTACTTTTCAAATACAAATTTGTGGTATAAAAATTTCATGTAATTTGTATTTAATTTGGTTTATTATTAGTAGATTGTGGTCAGTTTAGGGAAGTATATCATTTGCTTAGTCGATTATGTCCTATTTTGTGTGTTGATGTGCCTCTTTTTGTTGCTGCATATTAATTTAGGTCGTGTTGTTTAGTTTAGGGATGAAGATTGAAGAATACAGTCCTATTCAGTTATTCATCATACTCCGTAGTATTTACTCATACTCGGTATATATCATTTATATATAAAAAAAACATGAATTAAGCAAAAGGGACAGAAATGTGAGAAGTACCAAGTACAAAATCATATCAAAAACACCAAAACAAATGAATTGAGCAAAAAAGACAGAAACTTGATAAGTTACTTGTAAGTATAAAATCACATAAAAAAGGAGAAGTACCCAAGTAGATAAATCCTGAGAAAAACAGCAGAATCAAAACCAGCATGATGAATAAGTTGAGTTTCAGACATTTGTAAAGCTTGAGGCATCCAATTAAGAAAAGTAAGGTATGTTTTAAAATCAAGATTAACAAATTTGCCTACAAAATTTGTACCAACAGGGTCTTTTCTTTTACCATTAAAATACCACTTAGGAAAATAAACTCTATCATTAATAGGTTGTATTCTAAGAAGTGCAAAAGCAAGCAATAATGCAATTGCTGTTACTATGTTTATGAATGCTGATACTCCTATGTCTGTTACTGATGCCATTCTTGTTTTTTTTTTATAGAGAGGTGATTGATGTTGAAGGGTGTTATGAATTACTTTGAGTTTTGAGTTTTGAGTTATGAAGTGATTAGGACATAATCAATCACAAAGGAAGGAAGGAAGGAAGTAATGTATGTGATTTTTGGCTTTTCTCTGTTTCTTTGTTGTTTTGTTCTAATCTTGTTGTGTAGGTGGAGTTTTCATACCTTTTTTCTTTTGGAAAATATATTTTTTATGAATTTCATGGACTTGTTTAGTATTTTCAAGATTTTGTGCCTTTTTGAATATTGATGGCAATGGAAACATAATTATTCTTGGTGATGTTTATGTGTGAAAACTATGGACTATTAAGTATTTGCCAAATCACAAATTCTATATATTTTTTTGGTAGATAAAGGGGTTAATTACCACTTTCGCCTAAATCGTATTATACCACTATCGTAAATTTGACGAGAAAAAAAATGATCAAAATAGTCACCACTCACCACTGTTGTGTAAATAAGTAATGACCAATTTTATGACCAAAGAATCACAATTTTCTTCAACGCGGTAATTATTTAATATTCCCTCCATTCAACTTATATCACCCTACTTTAATATAATATACTGTCTCACATATATTGGAGAAGTCACTTATAAAGTGGTCACTAATTACCAAAAGGCGACCGTCTGATGTATAATCTATGGCCGTCCCCCGCGAGGCTTATTTTATAGTCGCCAACTAGTATCAGTGTATCACCCTCGTCAATCTCATTTCATGAAAAACTCACATCTTTCTCACCTGTTCATCAGATCACGCTACATTACCTCTCAAAGATCCAACCTTTCTTTACACTCCTTCCGCTTTCATAATCATTATTCAACATTACCCAATTCATGGAACACCAGCACTTCCACCATGATCATCACAAACCCAATTCTTCAATCTATGCAAAAATGCGCTACTATGTCACAACTTAAGCAAATTCAAGCTCAAATGATTCGTAAAGGTCTATTCTTTCATGTCTTTCCTGTTAGTAGAATCATTGCATTTTCTGCTCTTTCTGATCATGGCGATATTAATTATGCTCATTTGATTTTTGATCAAATTTTGTGTTGTAATGTTTACATTTGGAATACTATGATTAAGGGTTTTTGTAGAGCTGGAAATTATGTTATGGGTGTGTCGTTTTTTCGTAAAATGTTTAGAGATGAGGTTGAATTCGATGGAAGGACCTTTGTTTTCGCGCTTAAGGCGTTTAGTGGAGTTTCGGGTTTTCGAGAAGGGAGAGGGGTTCATTGTATGGTTTGGAAATTGGGGTTTGGAAATTATTTGCTGGTGGGAAATGGGTTAATTCATTTTTATGCAGACGGCGGTTTTTTGGATTTTGCGCGCCAAGTGTTTGATGAATGTCGTGAGAGAGATGTTGTGACTTGGACCGCTATGATTGATGGGTATGTGCAGAGGAATTGTCCTGATGAGGCTTTACGTCTCTTTGGTTTGATGTTGTGTGGTGAGGTGGTGCCTAATGAAGTTACGATGATCACATTGTTGTCGGCGTGTGCTCTTAAGGGGAATTTGAAGTTGGGGAAGATAATTCATAGTTATATAGAGAAAAGTGATGTCGAGTGTACTTTGAATTTGATCAACTCTATGTTGGATATGTATGTCAAATGTGGAGGTTTAACAGCTGCTAGAAGGTTGTTTGAGCTAATGGAACGTAGGGACGTGTTCACTTGGACTACTATGGTGAATGGTTATGCGAGGCATGGCGAGTTAGAAATGGCTAGGAGGTATTTCAACGAGATGCCTGTGAAAAATGTAGTGGCATGGAATGCGATGATTGCTGGCTATTCTCAAAACAATCAGCCAAAGGATGCCCTAGAACTTTTTCAAGCTATGGTAGAAGGTGGTTTAGTACCCATTGAGGCAACCCTAGTTAGTGTTCTCTCTGCCTGTGCTCAGTCGAGTAGCTTGGATTTGGGTCAACGGATTCATAGTCACTATATCCATCAAAACCGAATCGAACTCAGCCCCTCACTGGGAAATGCATTGATAGACATGTACGCTAAGAGTGGCCGAATTGACATGGCTGAGGAACTCTTCAATAAGATGCCTAAAAGGGACCTGGTAACATGGAATACCATGATTGTGGGTTATGCCGATCATGGGAATGCAAACAAGGCCTTAAACCTATTTGACCAAATGAGAGATGTGGGGATCAAGCCTGATCATATCACTTATATTGGCATCCTTTCAGCTTGTAGTCACGCAGGTTTAGTTGCCATAGGGCGTAAGCACTTCTCGGACATGGAACATGTTTTCGGATTGTTAGCAAAGGTGGAACACTATGCTTGTATGATTGATTTACTGGGTCGGGGTGGATTGCTAGGTGAAGCTTTTGACATGATAAAGGCGATGCCTGTGGAACCTGATGAAGCTGTATGGGGTGCATTTCTTAATGCATGTAGGATGCATGGAAATGTCGACCTTGGGAAAATTGCTGCTGAAAAATTGTTTGATCTAGATCCAGAGGATAGTGGTACATATATGCTTCTTGCCAATATATTGTCTAGGGAGAGAAGGTGGGAAGATGTGAGGTCAACTAGAAATATTATGAGAGAAAAGGGTGTCAAGAAGACCCGAGGAAGTAGCTCTGTAGAGGTGGAGGGCGAGTTCCATGAATTTTCAGTTGCAGATTATTCCCATCCAAGATCAGAAGATATATACAAAGTATTGAAGGAAATCTTTATCTTGTCAGATTTGGAAGAAGACTCGTTTCAGTCTGTAAGTTTTGCTGAGAACGAAGATATGGTACAAAATGGCTAACAAACATCGGTTGAAGTTGCATTCTTTTTGCAAGGATACTTCATGGCATGCTTTCTGGTTCGGTATGCTTGTATGAAGTGTAATCTCCTTCAGGAATTTTAGCCCAAGAGAGATTCATTATATGAGATTATGAGTTACTAAGGTGATTGCATTTCAAACGACATGCTCTTGGACCTGTTGCTGTGCAAAACTATCAGTGGATGAAAGATCAGTTGAAGTGTGCTATGAAGTCAATGCCTTTTTTTTACATCTGCTCCTTCAAAATGATTTCACTCGGATAAATCAGCATACATGTGGAATTGTGGAGGGTTCTTTGTTCGTTCTCTTTGACAGGTTGCAGATGCATAGCGGTTTTGCTGGCATGGTGGAGCTTGACATCAAGAATGGCCTTTTTGCGAGAAATATGGGGCGACATACTCACACAGTCACACTGTCCTTTTTAGTTTAGCATATTCTGGACCGAGTAGAGGACAGTTAGGGTTAGTTCCCCCACAAATACCCTCCCAACAAGTTTGATAGAGAGGTGATCGATGTTGGCGAGTTTTATGAGTATTGAGTCGAAGTTAGGACGTAAATCAATCACAAGGGAGTGAGAGTAATTTTTGGGCTGTTTGTTCTAATCTTATACTGTATGTTGGAGTTTCCTAGGAGTAGCTTATGGAAAACAATGTTTATGTAAGTTTGTGGATGTTTGAGGTTGTGTTCCTACTAGGTTTCCTGCCTGGTCTCACCCGGGCTATCTCTACTTATGGTCAAATTTTATTTTCCCTACCTCTGGTTATTGTCAACTTTATGTTAGATTTGCCTAATTCATACGTTTACCATTTATACTAAAATGTAAAGTCAATATATATCTATCTATCTACTCCCTCCGTCCCGGTCATTTGTTGTACTTTGCTTTTGGCACAAAGATTAAGGAAAGGGGAGGGAACCATTTGAGAGTAGTGTTATTAGATGACAAGTGGACAACAATGAAATTAGATCATCAAATAACTCATTAGAGACATGCCTAATATAGAAAGGATAACTCCCTTTCAAAAAAAAAATATAGAAAGGATAACAAATTAATGAGACACCTAAAAAAGGAAAGGTACAACAAATGACCGGGACGGAGGAAGTAATATTTAAGCCTAATTATTCCTACTTCTCTCCAATCACCAAACTCCGCTCATATCCTTTATTAATATTTAATCCTAATTATTCATACTTTTCTCCAATCCTCAAACCTCACCCATAATATTATATGCCCTCACTTAATTTTTGTGCTTTCCAACAAAAGGAAGAAAAAGATGAATAGGAGGGAGTACTACTTATCGATTTACTTCATTCATCATATGAATGTCCCATATAGATAAAAAAAAGATAGGATTTATCGCCTTACTCCTTATACAAAGCGTCTTGCTTGTGACGGAATATTTCCGTCACAAACTTGTGACCTCTCACAAAAGGGAGAGAGGGACAAGGTGAGACACCCCCCATGTGCTTCCCACTTACCCTTATATGAGTCATTAGTGAGAGAAAACGGTATCCGTCACTCACTTGTGACAGATACCTTCCGTCACAAATGAGAATTTGTGCTCCTTATAAGATAAGGAACTACTATCTCTATAGTCGTTAGTTTTAGACTTATGGAAAGCACAAAATCTCATTTGTGACGGAAGGTATCCGTCACAAACTTGTGACGAATACAATTTTTTCTCACAAAATACCCATTTAAAAGTGAGTGAGAAGCACATAGGGAGTACTTCACCTTATCCCCTCTCTCCTTTTGGTAAGAGGTTAAGCAAGACTTACTTACTGTATGGAAAGTACTACTCCGTATCTTGCAGTCTTTCATTTGGGTGCGGCCCAGACATTTAACAATTTAACAATAGTAATAGACAAGACTAGACAGTAGTCTACTACTACACACGTTGTTTTCATAATGACTGTCATTTTCTTCAATTATTCATGGGATTTGCCTTTGCCTTTTCGTTGAATAAGTGATCATTGGGGATTTATCAATTATTACTTTTTAACTTAAATTAGTAGTGTATCTTTGAAACCATCCCCACCCAAAAAAAGAAACTTTTTCATCAATAAACTAAATTATCAACTTGACCTCATTCATCACTAAATTATTCTTTTATTTTAATTCAAAGTAAAGGAATAATTAAGACTAGTATAGGTGAATGGACGAGTAGGTTTACATCTACTTACTCTACAAAAAAAATTCAAGTGTAGCAACTTTTACACAATGTTTCTACTTGTAGATTGTATTTGACCTCATTTAGCTAAAGAGCGTAGTTATTATATTAGTGAGTTATAAGGACATTATAATATAAAAGGGTGAGAGAATTATACTCTCTCGTTTAAGTTATTTTAACATGTGTGATAAGGTTATAGGTAAAAAAAAAAACTGAATAAAAATGTATACCTTCTTTAAGCCCGGAACCATGGCAGAAAGAGCGATAAAGCGCTGGGAAAGCAACTCCCTCCGTTTCCTCTCAGCAATAATATGACCATGAACTTGCTCTGGGTCTCTTCTCCTCTTTCTCGAACTAGTTTTAGCCACATTTTCATCACTCGAATTATTTTTGGTCGCAACATTATTGATAGTTTGGTGTTGATCGTTTGTCATAATTGGTTCAATTGAAGTTGGAGAATAATCATTAGAGAGTGGAGGAAGTTTTTGATCACATTGACCTAAGAAGTTAGCAGGGTTTTCAATGGTGCAATTAAGTAGTGAAGAAATGGTTGTTTCTTCATTAAAATTAGTGAAACAGAAATCATCTCCCAGGACAGCTGCTAGTTCTTCAGTAAATGTGTCCATCTCTTCGTTTTGTTTATTGGAGTATTGTTCTTCCTCTTGAAACATGTTGTTGCTTACATTTGGGGCTTCGTTCCATGCCATTTCCTAATAACACAAAATTAAAGAAAGACTTATTATTATCCTGGGGTTTGATATTTTGTACGAAACACAAGATTTTTTACAACCAAAAACTTTTAAAGGTCATAACTTGTTAAATCGATCATCTCTCCAAAAGTTCATTTTTTTTTTTTGTTTAGTTTGGAATTCGTAATCACCAAATATGGACATATGGTCACTTAAAGTTTGTTTGGTTTAATAAAACCAAGTATTTTTTTTTCTTTCAATATAAATATGGACAAATTAAGTTGGTTAACTAGCACTTATGAACTACTCTTACTTAAGAAGACAATATTTATTTTAATGAGTTAACCCAAAGATAAAAACCTATACTATTGCTTTTTTTCCAGGTAAGAAACTCAACTATAAAAGTTTACAGTTAAGGGACTCCAATTCTAACACCGTTACTTTTTCCGTTAAGTGCTAACATGTACATTTAAAAAAATATATAAATATATTCATTAAACTCCTTTTCTTATATTTTTGGCTTATAAAATCAATTCACTTGCTTCCCCGACATCTTTTCCTCAATGGCTCCATGGTTGTAAACCATAGTACAAGGACCCCAATTATTCCATTTTGGAGATTTAAGGACCTCAATATACTTTAGAAAGCTTTGAGGACCTATGGTTAGACTGTTACTAACTCCGTATGTAGTACTCCATTGATTTATATTACTGTTTTTTTGTTTATTAAAACACTCTCTCTCATTTGACGTGTTAAACTTGACTCGACTTTAATTAACTCGAAAAATATCCACGATATAAACGAAAAATCAAGGCGATAAAAATAAGCAAAATTAAACTAACATTATGAGCGACTTTTATAAAGTACTCTCTCCATCCCGTTCAATAATTATCATTTTTCATTTTTGGGTCCATCAGTCAATAGTTATCATTTCCATTTATAGCATATACTATCTCATGTGCAAGTTAAAGTATTTTATCTCACATCTCCTTAATTTTGTGCCGAAATCAAATGATAATAACTAATGAGCAAGAAGGAAGGAGTATTTAATATTTTAATTACTAATCTTATAACTATACTAAAATGATCATAATAACTCAACTTAAACTAGTAGAATTATTGGAAAAAGTGATCGGATGATAAATTGATGAGCCAAGTAAAACCCGACCCAATTCTTTCCAGACCCGAGGAATTATCATAATTACCGCCCGACCCATAAATGATCTTGATAATGACCCGATACGACAATAACCTGCCCAACCAAAACTCGAACCACCTCACAAATTTGTCCAAATGACTCGGTTTGACAATAACTCGAATCCAACCAAAACCCGAGCTCATAATTGTCTGACTA
Source organism: Silene coronaria (assembly GCA_028566215.1). Classification (NCBI taxonomy): domain Eukaryota; kingdom Viridiplantae; phylum Streptophyta; class Magnoliopsida; order Caryophyllales; family Caryophyllaceae; genus Silene; species Silene coronaria. Next base: position 25,645 of record JAOWBH010000006.1, read on the forward strand.
ACCTGACCAGTACGCAACCCAAACTTGACCCAAACGTAATCATGAGCCGAGCCCGGTCCGACAAACGAGAGTACAAACAAGGTCCTTATTGCTACGCATTAGTATTTTAATTAGGTCCTCATTTTTATCTTTCTCCACATTCATGTACTTAAAATACACTGAACTCATTTTACGTACGTTAATCCATTTCATCAGAACTAATTAAGATCCTAGATTGTGTGATTATCGGATTCCGAGTCATTTAATAAAGTGTACGTACAATTTAATAGAAGTAAATCAAATACTCATATATAATACACTCCGTACATATGTTTAGAAATAAGAATGGATGAAGCAAGTTAACAGAAATGTTAACTCCGTTAGAGACAGGTCCTCAAAGTCACGCTATAGTATGTTAGATCCTTAAAACTTGATAATATGTTAGTTTGGGTCCTTCAAGTGTAGTTTACTCCTGAATTACCAAGTGGATGGCATAACTTTTATTAATAAAGACAAAATTGTAACATGTTGAAGAAATCATGAAATAAATTAATCCCAAATCCCAAAATTACGCAAAATTAAAGGAGTGTAACTAATAGCAATAATAAAGTCAAAGTATGCATGGATTAATTTACATGCATATTTGCGGCAACGGTTGTTAAGTCTTCATTTTCACCCATACATGCATATGTCAATATTTCATCATGCCATGTTATTCATGACTATATTAGCTCAAATAGTTAAATCCATTAAAGAAACAAAAACACATTATATTACGGCCACATGCAAGGAATAAAATACTAAGATGAATGATGCACTATATAAGTTTAAACAAATTTTTATTTAAGATGAGTATATCTATCTTAAATATAAGACGGATTAAGTAGTATGTATAAGATAAAAGTAGAATCTATATGGAAAAGCAACATACTTGTATTATATGTTCAAGTTGGATGATATTTGACCCGTGTTATTATTAAGACGAATTTTTTCATCTTAAGAGAGACTAACTGTTAAATTTAACAGTGAAGACTTATTCTAATAATCTTCCCCAATTAAGGGCTTAATTTCAAATATGGCACGTTAATCAAATCTTTTGTTTACTCTATAAATACTCTCGAGTTAGTATCAATTTTCTTCACTCATCACACCTTCGAGTACGTACTAATATAGCTAGATAATAGTAACAAGTTAATCTAAATCAAGTATTACAAATGGCTGCTTATTTTCTTAATTGCTCCTTCGCTACAATATTTCCTATGCTACTAGCCTTCATTGTTCTTATACAATGTTGTCAGTGTTTCAACCCTAAACTATTGAATGCATCCATGTATGATCAAAGTTACGGTTCCGGCTGGTCTCCGGCTGGCGCTACGTGGTATGGACCTGCTAACGGTGCTGGAAGTGATGGTATGAGTTATGAGTAAAGAAAATGTTATTCTCCGCATACTATTATTATTGATGTATTATTATTGTGTGTCTAATAAACTTTTATTAATTACATACCATTGTTTCTTATTCTCGAATCTATCGAGTGGTACTGAGCTTCGGTTCCACCCAAACATAAGCACAATGCACAACGTAAACCTTATATCAAATGGTCGAGTGTTTTTTTTTTTCTCAAAAAAAATAATAATAAAAAATGGTCGAGTGTTTTTGGTACCATGATGGGCAGCTTGGTGCATGCTTCCATAATATTGCATGCACGTGGTTAAAAATAAATCAAGATTGTCATAATTTAGATGGTTCATGACTTAGACTTTAAAAAAATAATTTTCTTTAATAATCATAAAAGTTACTATATATAACAATATATTATGCATCATCCTTAACAATGGATAATACTATATACGGAGTAGGTATTAATAATTAACTAAGGAGTATGTTACTTGATTTCAGTCGTTTAAAATCGTATTTATAATTGTTCTGTATATAAATGTAGGTGGAGCTTGTGGTTTTAGGGATACCGTGAATAAATATCCGTATTCTTCCATGATATCTGCTGGAGGACCTTCAATTTACCAAAACGGCCAAGGATGTGGAGTTTGCTATGAGGTACGTAATAGGACCTCCATGATACACATTTTTATTCATATACATGCATGATTTATTAATTTTCATTTATATAGCAAAATGTTTTTCTTTAAACATAATTAGCTTATGTAATTACGTAATAATATTCTGTGATTCTTAAATTATACGGAACATTATTAATATGTTTGGAATAATTGAATAGGTAAAATGTACTGAAAATGAAGCATGCTCAGGAAATTCAGTGACGGTTACAATAACAGATGAGTGTCCAGGGTGCACTTCTGAATCAGCCCATTTTGATCTTAGTGGCACCGCTTTCGGAGCCTTGGCGAAATCCGGCCTTGCTGATCAACTTCGAAACGCCGGAGTTCTTCAACTTCAATATAAAATGTATGTAACTTAGCGTATTACCCCCCTATATGATGATATTGAGATCAGAGTTGTCTCGTAGTCTTAATAATTAGAAACACATTATAATAATCTGTTTATTAATTGACTTAGATTAGAGTACGTCTTATATAAGACCAATGTAGGTATTATAAACGTGGCTAATATTATCGACAATGATCAAAGTCATATGTACAATATGATATACAGCAGTCGTATTTGTGAAATATGCAGGGTAGAATGTGACTATCCAGGAGTGACGGTACAAGTGAGAGTCGACCCCGGATCAAACCCGTATTATTTGGCAGTAGCAATAGAGTATGCAGAAGGAACCGGAATATCAAAAGTGGAGCTCCAAGCCCAATCAAATAATGGATGGATGAACATGTATGAATCTTCAGGTGTAATTTGGGCTATAAATACTGGAGTTGTTATTCAACCACCTTTTTCTATAAGGTTGACTGAAAAGCAGTCTGGAAATACCTTAATCTTGACTGATATTATTCCCGTTGGATGGCAAGCTGGCCAAACTTATCGTTCTCGTGTCAATTTTGTTGGCAATTAATTAATTGTCTTCATAAATAAATTGTATTATTACTCATAGATTACTATGAATATGTTGAATACTTAGCTTACCTGTAAGCTCTATATATGTAAGTGAATAGGTACGACATGTACATCCGATCCAACCCTGTTTCTAATACAGAGTATTTGAGATATCGGGATGATGATAATGTTATTATTGTTGTTGTTATGTTGTTGTGGTGGTGGAGTACTGGTGGAAGGTGGTGCCGTGGTGGTGGTGTAATGATAAAATAAATGTGACTGTATTAATATTAATACGTGTATTGCATATTTGTGTTAATATTATTCTAGAGTTCAAAAAAAAGAATTTTTTGGATTAATGGTGTTAGTTACCAAATTAATTAGGAAATTAGGGTCCGTCCCAAAATATTTAGGCCCAATGGGTCCACGTCATCACTTTTTATTTTTTTTGCTGTTTCTCCACAAAACCGCTAACAAACATGACGGCTTCACCCAATTTTGATGTTCCAATCTTAAATTATCTGCTGAAATCTAAGAGAATGGGAAAGATATAAAGCCGCTATGTAACTTGGCGGCTTTACACAATTTTCACACCCATTTATTTGCAGCTACTGGAATCAGATTTTCTCTGATAGAGACAAAGCCGCTAGGATTGCTAGCGTTTTTGTCTAAAAATTTATTTAAAAAAAACCTACCAACACATGCTCAAAACACAGACACAAAAACACAAAATGAAAGAGGTAAAGCCGCTTACTTTCTGGACGGCTTTGTCTGCTACATAAAAAAAAAATCGACAGATTCATTTTCCCCAAATCAGCTGTTTTAATGTATGGTTAAAAGGCTGGACAGAAAAGCAGCCAACACTCTGTTTCGGGTCGATTTCGGTAAAAAATCGTAAAGCTATTGTGTATTCGTTTGGACTTCGTTTAATCTGAAATTTTTGGGACTTGTTATTACGATAATATAGCATGGAATTAAGGTATTAGTTGCTGAAATTTGGAGTTGTGGTGTTGTGTTATACTGCCCTGTTTTCGAGGTAGTTTTGAGTCGTTTTAGGGCTGTTTGGTGCGTCACTTGGAGTAATGAAGAGGGTGTTCGACTTGGGCTGCTTTCGGACGTATTGTGGAACGATATCAGACTGTTTGAGGATGTAATTAGTGTTATATGGGGGCTGGTTAGAATCAGTTTTGGTTTTCGTATGACGTGTGGCTTGTGTCTGTGGCGGTGGTAGTGTAAAACGAGGTCGAAGCTTGGTTCGATTCATTATGCGTGTGCCTTGGGGTGAAATTAATAATAAGTTGGTTTTGCCTTCATTAGCCGTGCCCACAAGCATTCGGGTTTAGTAATAAGCCGCTAAACATGCTTGCCAAGAAGCGATAAATTAAAAGGACGGAAATCTCTAAATCCCATACCTCCACGCGACTTAGGTTGGCACAATTTATTCCAAGAGACCCAAGAAATCCCACGGTTCCTGTCACCATGTCCCCACCAAAACCGAGTTTGCAGACCATTTTGCAAAACATACTCCAAGTATTTGCAGACCATTTTGCAAGTTGTAGAAGAATGGTAGAGGTAAAGCCGTTGAGTAAACAAGCGGCTTTCCTTAGGCAACAATAATAGAAGATTATAGAGGTGCTTTTGCAGTTGTGCTTGTGTTTTAAGTATTGAAGCCGCTGACTTTATAAGCGGCTTTCCATGAGTCTATTGGAATCAATTTTTAAGGTACCAACTTAATGGAATGTTATGAAGAAAGTGAAGCCGTCAACTATCCCAGCGGCTTTGTATAAAAACAGAGAAAAAAATACAAGTGATGACGTTGACCCATTGGTCCTAAATAATTTGAGACCGACCCTAAAAATCCAATTAATTTGCCAATTAACTCCATTTAACCAAAAAATTTTATGAACGGTGAAATCTTTTTTACATTATATTATATAAAATTATATGAATAAAACATATCAACTAAGTATCTTGCATCCACATTATTGTGTAATACATCACTGAATAATGCAAATTCATTTTCCCCTTTTGAACATACTTTCGACCTTGAGATTAAAAAAAATGGAAAAAAAAATAATTGTTGCTGCCAACAACAGATATAAACTATACATAGTACAATTGTATAATAATCACTCATATAAATACAGCCGTATATAAAGCCTTAATTGAAACACCCTTCTGGCCATGTACAACTTGCCAGTTGATAGTAAAACGCACTAAAACTTAGTTAATACCTGTCACCAAAACATCAGTTTAGGACAACTGGTAAATGAAATTTGGCGCAAATCACAACTGTGGTAATACTGTAAATATGAGTACAATGGAGACGTAAGTTAAATTAACTTATGGTGTCCATATAAGGCCAATATCCACATAATCAAGTACTTATAAGTAGTCTCCATCTCTCCATAAATGTCATTCTATTTGTTTGAATGTACAACATCTTACATAAACAATTTACTTTTAAGTTAAGCAATAGAAAACGGAACAACACAAATTGAAGATTACCAATTTTACAATTTTCTTCTTTACCAGGCATATATGGCCATATATAACTCAGTACAACGGAAAAAGTCCAGTAAATCTACTATGCTGGAAGAAGCTGACCAATTAGGGATAACCGGATAATGGTACAACACCCATGAGAAAAAGTCCCGTAAATCTATTAAGCTGAAAGCTAGTCATGGTTAGACTAACCGACAGCGTTCTAGTGAAATCAAAATTGCTTTTGGCTGCACTTAATGTTATACGGCTTTCCAAATATTCTCATTCCTCAAATCCTCAAGCTATGTATATGTAGAATCTGAAAAATACTCTTTACAATGAAAAATACTCCATTTGATCTAATCATGTCACATGAAAAAACTTACATGATGAAAGAACATTGTATGACATTCAACTATATTTTACAACTATAACATAAACCTTTGCTCAATGTAAAAAATACATGAAACGTGAATGACAGTAGTGCATTTCATCTCCCACTCTTTTCAGTTTCCTCCCATTCATGCCCTTCTCCAATTCCCATTCTCATTCCCTCTCCCTTTCCCTTTTCTATCCTAGCAAAGGGTTAAATATATTGGTACAGATTTTTAGACATATAACTAATTACTATCATAGTAAAAGTTTCATAATGTTTCTCCATGTTTATAAACGAAACATAGGTAAGTCATAAATCTGGGGGACATACAATAGACATGATTCAAATTGTAAAGAAACCGAAAAAAATAGCTGCCTACGTCAAACTATCCATTTCACGACCACAACTCAGTACCGACAACAGCAATTCCCCTACTAAAATTAAATCGCATATATAAAGAAATAAGCGGGATAGAGAGAGTAACAAACCACCTCAAGCCCATGCTAGCTATATCTAATACAGCCCAGGATAGTAACAACAACCCGTCATCAATAGAGTTCTATTCTATAACTTTACTATTTTCCAATGATGAATTGCATGGACCATAGTAATAATATATGAAAGATTGAAATCATGAATGAAACTTTTTAGATAATAATTAATGAATCCCAACAATATTAAAATGAGAGCTTGACAACTTAGCTTGTAAGATGAGTGAACAATGACATATGAAGTCAGTCAAAACTGTACAAAGTCATCAAGAAACCTCACACAACATTATACTGAGTATTGAACAACTTTGGGATACAACACCTCAATACTTAATGGAAGCAAAAATGGCTAGCAACCATACTCTAAAACATCAAAAATGGACTATCAATATCCATTATACAGGGATGTGACTAAATCATACTTTCTAATCCCTTACAAATGTTCAGAAGTACTCCTAAAAACAGAGGTGCCTATAGCTAGGATCACATTCACTCCTTAATCCACTTAATAATTGTAGACCCATTTTTATCATAGATAATGAATTTCTGAATTCAAACGTATATATGCAACTATAAATAAAAGATCATACCAAAGTTCGTTAAGGACTTTTCTCACGGATTTGATCAAATTCCACGTGCACGGTTGAGTCTCAAAGAAGTATGAAGCGATTGTGGTTGATAATTGGGCACGGTGAAAAACTAAATAAAATGGTAATATCATAATGAGAACTGAGACACAAAAGAATGGAGAAGGATCTCATTCCTCATACCTTTATTCGATGCGTCTTTGTGATGTGATTATGAAATCAGTCAATATCTTCAAAATTGAATCCGCTGACCTTTATATAAAAATGGAATGCATCAGCCTTATAATAACAACCTTGAAAGAGAATTACCTATTGGAGCATACAATAAGAGAATTTGTTTGGTGCATAATAACATGAATAACCTGAGTTATTTATGAATAACCTCATAAATTAATTCCAAAGTTTAATTTTAGCGATAAACTTCATAACTAAAACAATTCTAACCAAAATCAAAGTAGTAATGGAATTATATACTCAATACCAAATCAGTCAAGTTTGATTTATCAAAACTTATCTTAGTATTATTTCAAAAATTTGTAACACAGTACGAAGTGATACAAAAAGCGGCCAAATAATTGATAATTGAAATCTACTATAATCAAATCCCCTTTTGAGAGCTGCAAAGCGTATCAACTATCACTCTTCTACTTTCATGTCTTTTACATAGAAATTAAGAAACAGAATTAAAAAAAAAAAAAAAAAGCAAACCTACATGCAACAAACCTATAATCCTAAAATAGTACGATACATCGGTACTCCGTATCAAAAATCAAAATGCATGGAGATAAATAGCAAGATATTGATAGTATCATACCTAGAAAACCATCAAATTATCAATCGGTTGAATTACTAATTACATTAGTTTGCCTGTGTATTCGAATTAGGTTGTTGCCTCAATTCAAGGAATTAGATTGAAGGTATTCAACCTAATAGAGATAGTTTTCTCAATTAAAAGATTTAAAATTGCTGTGAAGATAGATTCGCCATGGTGACAATGGTAAGAGTGGAATGATGATTGTGGGGAGAGGTAGAATGGCGGCTATAGGATTCATGTAAATGTATTGAAAAATTAGTTTTTATTTTTAGGTTTCCTAATACATAATACTGTATTGAATTGAAAGAATATTTCTGCAAGGTGTAATTATTACGCTGTATTATGCTGACGTCATGGACTAAGTTAGGCGGGAATTTTTTCGTTGTGTGATTACACGTGACTTAGATGATGTCACTGGTTTCTCTATTATATTGTTATATAGATTATTCACCTTGGGTCCGCATGATTAATTATAATTGTATTTATTAATTCATTTTCGACCACCTTTGTAGATGGGTTATGGGTGAACTTCGAGGACGAAGTTCCTTTTAAGGGGGATAGATATTATTGCGGCTTCATTTTAGCTGCATTTCTTAAAAGCTCATTAAATACAGTTTAGAGATTGTG
>JAOWBH010000006.1:72207-88866 GCA_028566215.1 Silene coronaria
GTCAATGATAAATTAAGAATATTATTAAAATATTAATTTTTTTATATTATATTTGAAATAATAAATATAAAAAATATTATTTTAATATTTTTATTAAAAAATTAATTTAAATGTCAATTTTATATCATTAAATTATAAAATAATTATTAAACTAATGAATATATAATATTTAAATTTAAAAAGTATATTTTTTGACAGAAAAATGATAAAATAAATGACATTATAAATTTTTCTCTGACTCGTAATTTGACTCTAATCCAACCTAAAACCCGTATGACCTGACCTGTATTGACCCGACCCATATTAGACTAACCCGTACTATTACCCGACCCGTATAATCGGCCCATATTTAACCCGACTATATCCGACCCGTTTGACAGGTCTAGTACAAAGAACTCCTTAAAAGATAGGACTATCTTGAATCCCTGAGTCTTGTATAAATATTAGCCACACATGTTAGGCTTTAAATTTGTACGATGATCCGTCCTTATATATTTACAATGGTCAAGATGGGATTGTTTTATTTCACAAAATCTCACTTTTGACGGATACCGTTTTCTCTCACAAAATATTTATTTAAGGGTGAGTGGAAAGCACATGGAGGTGCCCCACCTTGTCCCCTATCTCCCTTTTGTGAGAGGTCACAAGCGTGTGACGGAAATAGCCAATCACAAGCAAGACTTGCTGGATATCTATATACTCCAATTATATACATGCCCCCGACACCCCATACTCCCATCTACTTAGACCACGTACCACATCCACATGTATGGTTTACTCCAATTACACAAATTCTTACTTGTGACGGGAGGTATCCGTCTCTTGTAAAAGACGGATACCGTTTTCCCTCACAAAAAACCCATTTAGGGTGAGTGGAGAAGCACATGGGGGGTTCCTCCTTGTCTCTCCTTTGTCCCCTCTACCTATTTCCTCTCACAAACTACCCGTTACAAGATCCGACCCGTCACAAGCAAGACTAATTGCTCCAATTATTGATCATCTAAGGCCGTAAATGACAAACAAAGATGCCCAAAACTGTAGGGACCGATTATTATTACATCGTAAAAAGTACGGAGTACTTGATAATAAACCTAGTTTAATTCTTTCACTAATTCTTTCTTCTTTCGTCGATATTTAGACCATCCCTAAGTAAAGGTCGCGTTAATTAGATCGCGACCCGGTTTTACTTTTAATTCCAAATATGGTCACAAATATGGTCATTTAGAAGGTCAACTTGTTCCAATATGGTCACAAATTGACCTTTTGATGTATTTGGTCACAAATTAACCATTTTTGGTCACAAATTAGCAAACCTTAATTATGCAATTATCGTGACCAAGCAAGGTCACGACCTAGCAATTGACCTTACTTGGGGATGGTCTTAGAGCTCATGTAGTTTGATGAGAGTATCATCAGTTCACCATCCCCAAGAAACAAAAAGCGAGTGCCTATGAAATTGTGTGTGTTATAACGAGAAAACAAATAAACAAAAGAAAGAACACAAAATTTACGTGGTTCACTAACGATGTGTTAGCTACGTCCACCAGGCAAAAGAGAGAGAGTTTTATTATGTAAGGAATTCGGAATACAGAATACAGACTGATACCCCAGCCCGCTGACCGGTCAACGGGACCCCCGACTAGTCGTTCGAAGCGACAACGACTAATAAATCAGATTCAAGACATAAATCCAACAGTGTGACTGTGTGAGGCTAATATAAAATACAAATTTTCAACATTTAATAATCATTTCATTTTTTTTGTATGTCAAATTTCACAATGGGTTTTCATTTTAGGTTAAAAGATAGATTTATCTTATAAGTCAAACTGTCCAAGAAGGTTTCGTGTAAAAATGAATTAATAAAATAATTTATTGGTTTGCCATTAATAAGTAATACAAATTCTCCTAATGTTTAAGTTTGGGGCACTACGTATGACCTATTTTTTTCAGGTAATAGTTTTGGTCCACAATTAGACATAGCTATTATCTTATGGACAAGCGTTGCATAATGGAAACGCAACAATCTTATAAAAGACCAACCGAATATAAAATAACTAAAATTAGGAGAGACAGTTTTTAATAAGTTATTGAGAAAATCAAATGTGTTTGGTGTAGTGGTTGCTCACTTCATCCCTTAACCATGAGGTCAGGAGATCGATCCCTGTCCATGAGAATGAAACAAACTCTTTGGCCAGCCGTTTACCTCTTCGTGAGAGCACCTGCGGCGAGGGGACACTGTTATCGACGGTGGACACCCCCGAGACCAATCTTCCTTACCTTTTGATTTGTATTTCGTGACATAATAATTTTGTATCTATTTATATAATAAATATACAAATTTTATATTTAATCATGATTTGTATTTATTTTATTGCCTTTAATATCACTTTTTTTTTTAAATTGTAAAATAGTCTGGTCAATAACTTGATGTAAGTTGGTAGTAAAGAAAGAGGGCAGGAATCTGGATGGTCGCCTGTTTTCACATCTGGAATAAATTCAAAGTGACAACCCTTGTTGCTCTCAGGTCTCACACTCTCAAACCTCACTACTCACAATATTCCATTACACAAACCCTCCGAGTCATGACTTAAAACATTTCTAGCACTGCTGTGTGCTGTGTGCTGTGTGCTGTGTGCTGTGTGCTGTGTGCTGTGTGCTGTCTGTTATTTATGCTAACTAAAGTCATCAACAACATCAACAAGGTATTAATTCTAATCATATCTCTACATATATACTGTACTACACTTAATAAATTCAAAGCTGTATAATAATTACTCAAATTGTTTTATGTTATTATTTACAGGTTGAAAGCCCGTATGTTGTCCGATTAATGAACTTTGTTTTTATGTTTGAGTTGTCATAAGTATGCCATTAAAACTGTACTAGTGTGTGTTTTGTTGCTCATAAAGATTCCAACTTTGGTTGTGCTGCTTCTCCATGTTACATACAGTACATTATCAAACACTTACATTTGTTCACAATTTTTTTGTTTTCCTTATTGGGTAGTAGTAAAAGTTAGTGATCTTCCTTTTTACTGGCTTGATTTTTGCATTAGGGTATTTTTCATTTCCTTTTTCTGAGGTGAAAAGGTTAAGTTTCACCTTCATATAATCATACTTACTGTCTGATAAAAAAAAGGTGGGTGCTTTGATTTCTTTTGGATTTGTACTTCTGCTAAGTAATTATACAAGTTAGGAGTATATTGATTTCCTAGATCTTTATTTTGTTTCTTGCTCAAATGTTTCATTTTGCTATAAAAATATACAACTATTCTCTCCGTCCCAATCATTTGTTTACCTGATTAAAATATCCCTTAAAAAAGAATAAAAATCGGAAGGAAATGATTGGGATGGAGGGATTATTTCATTTGGTTGATGTGTCATTGTATTTTTTTTTTTTTTTTTTAATATAGTTATTATTTGTGATCATTTATTTCTTTGGATGCATGATTGGTTTAGTTTTGGTAAGATGGTAGGTGTAGTTGTAGTGGTGTGACTACTGAGTATGAAGGTGGGGAGCAGAGAAAAGAACGGTTGATATGAAAAGAACATATGCGCTGTTTAGCTTTATATTGAAGTACTACTTGTATTCTGCTTAATATGTGTTTAAAGACAACTTCTACTTTCATTTTTACGGAAACATCAGCAAAATTATGTTCTACTTTTAAACGGAATGAAAACCCGGATGGGTTCTATTCCACATGGGACATGTGTAGCATATCTTAGAGATAATTAGATTTGAGGTTTAATCATGTTTCTCTAGCGCTTATCTATTAAATTTTTTCGGTATGATTTAGTAGCATTTAGCAACCCATAGCTTCCGTAACTGTGACTAACACAGTTTTGTAACTTGTTTGCTTTGCTCGTAATCCAGGGTAAGTACAGGACAAGTTACTGTTTAGTGTTTATTCATCATGGTATCCCGATCCTATTCAAATTTACTGGATCTTGCTTCAGGCCAGTTTCCTACTTTTAGTCGAGGGGAAAAGAAGTTCCCTAGGGTAAAGACAGTTCCAGGAATACTGTCGGAGCTAGATGATGAAACTAGCAATAGCGTGAGCTCGGATGCTCCTTCTTCTGTCGCCCAGGAGCGAATAATTATCGTGGGAAATCAGCTTCCACTTAAAGTACACCGAAAAACTGATTGTGACTCGGGGGGTTGGGGTTTTAATTGGGACGAGGATTCTCTTCTTCTGCAGCTTAAAGATGGTCTAGGAGAAGATGTGGAAGTTGTTTATGTAGGGGGACTTAAGGAGCAAATAGAGCCTGGTGAGCAAGATAAAGTTGCTCATACTCTGTATGAGACTTTTAAATGTGTCCCTGCCTTTTTTCCTCCTGAGCTATTCTCCAAATTTTATCATGGCTTTTGCAAACAGCAATTATGGCCATTGTTTCATTACATGCTGCCTTTGTCTCCGGACCTTGGTGGCCGGTTTGACCGGGGTCTTTGGCAGGCCTATGTTTCGGTCAACAAGATTTTTGCTGATAAGGTTATGGAAGTAATTAGCCCTGAAGATGATTATGTGTGGGTCCATGACTATCATTTGATGGTACTTCCGACATTTCTAAGGAAGCGTTGTAACAAGGCTAAACTCGGGTTTTTCCTTCATAGCCCATTCCCGTCTTCCGAGATTTATAGGACCCTTCCTGTGAGGGATGAAATTCTGAGAGCTCTGTTGAACTCTGATCTCATTGGCTTTCATACTTTTGATTATGCTAGGCATTTCCTCTCATGTTGCAGTAGAATGCTAGGACTTTCATATCAGTCAAAGCGAGGTTACATTGGTCTTGAATACTATGGTCGCACAGTCAGCATCAAAATTCTTCCTGTTGGAATTCATATGGGCCAGCTAAGATCTGTGATGAATCTTCCTGACACCCAAACTAGAGTTACAGAATTAAGAGAACAGTTCAAGGGTCAGACTGTCATGCTAGGGGTTGATGACATGGACATATTTAAAGGCATCAGCTTGAAACTTCTGGCAATGGAGCAGTTGCTTATTCAACACCCTGATAAAAGGGGTAGGGTTGTTTTGGTCCAAATTGCAAATCCAGCTCGAGGGCGTGGGAAGGATGTGGAGGAAGTTCAATCTGAAACGTTTGCCACAGTTAAGAGAATCAATGCAACATTTGGCCGAGGGGGGTATGAACCTGTAATTCTGATTGATAACTCACTTGAGTTTTTTGAGCGAATAGCTTATTATGTAATTGCCGAATGTTGCCTTGTCACAGCAGTTCGAGATGGAATGAATCTTATACCTTATGAGTATATAATATCCCGTCAGGGAAATGAAAAACTTAATCAAGCGTTGGGAATAGATCCTACACTACCTAAGAAGAGCATGTTGGTTGTTTCTGAATTTATAGGGTGCTCACCTTCACTTAGCGGGGCGGTTAGGGTCAATCCTTGGAACATTGACTCAGTTGCCGAAGCCATGGATTCTGCCCTAACTATTGCGGACTCCGAGAAACAGTTGCGCCATGAGAAGCATCATAGATATGTGAGTACACATGATGTTGCATTTTGGGCTCGAAGCTTTCTGCAGGATTTGGAAAGAGCATGTAGGGAACATGTTAGAAGAAGATGTTGGGGAATAGGGTTTGGATTAGGGTTCAGGGTAGTTGCACTAGATCCGAGTTTTAAGAAACTCTCTCTTGAGCATATTGTTTCAGCTTATAGGAGGACAAAGAACCGAGCAATTCTTTTGGATTATGATGGTACCATGATGATGCAGAGTTCAGTGAGCACAAATCCTAATATGGAAGCTGTTAAAGTCTTGAACACCCTTTGTAGAGATCCTAAGAATGTTGTTTTCCTCGTAAGTGGAAAAGATAAAGTGAAACTGACTGAGTGGTTTTCTTCGTGTGAGAACCTGGGGGTTGCAGCTGAGCATGGATACTTTATAAGGTAATTTTATCTCTTGCTTTCTGGGTTTTCTTCTTATCATTTATTAATGGAAGCGAAAATAAAATAAACATGTAGAGTAATCATAATCTTTCTGAATCATAGAACAGTACAGCACATTGGTAAGTTCTGAAGACAGTAATAGTTATACAGAAAAGGAGCGTGATTCAATTTACGTGCATATTTCCACAATGACTTAGTGTTCTGGATGCAGTACTATATTCATTGTGAAGTAGCAGATATATAATGCAATCCTTGGCTCAATTTTCATTATGTAGCTCATGTGAACAACCTTTCTACGTTATAAAGGCATAGGCACCGAAGTATATATTTGAACCACATTAGACGCGGGATCCTTAGAGACATTTGGGTAATATGGTTGTTAGTGTAGCTCCCAAGAAGGTTAGACATATATATAATATGCACCTGTTTTTGGCTTAAACATAATATTATATGCTAGCTAGCTTAGATGATAAAGTCATTGAGTGGTAATCATGAGCTGGGTGCAAACCTGTCAGCATCAAATTTTTCCGCGTTGCTGCCTATACATCGAAAAAATTCGAGTACTAGGCAGATATGAAAAAATATTAGGATTTTAGATGGCCGGAGTAAATTTCAGTTAATCTTGGCTTCTCAGGTATGATAACAATGCTGAATGGGAAATTTCCAAACCATTTCCCAACTTTGACTGGAAGCATGTGGCTGAGCCAGTGATGCAACTATACGCTGAGACAACCGATGGATCTTTCATAGAGGTTAAAGAGAGCGCACTTGTATGGAATTACCGTCATGCAGATCGAGATTTTGGGTCGTGTCAGGCAAAGGAGCTGCTAGATCACCTTGAAAGTGTGCTTGCCAATGAGCCTGTTTCTGTCAAGAGTGGCCAGTACATTGTTGAAGTTAAACCTCAGGTTTGTCAGTCTACTGCTACTCTCTTATGATAACGTTATATTCGAACACAAACTTCTCCAAAGAGACTGTCTTCATACAGTATCTTTTGAGACTGCTTCGCTTTCTCATTAATAAGTCATCAAAATATTTAATCAACGCTTGTTAAATTTATGTCTCACAAGTTATACTTTAATAGATGTGAGATCATCTCACATGAGACTAGTAACGATCCAGTGTTCTAACAAGTTTGTACACTTCAAGCACCATTGTAAATAAAGTGACAGATAAGCTGACTTTTAATTTACATATGTATGTAAATACCGATTTAAACCGAGATGGGTAGGTTTAACCATTTAAGGTATTAATAAGTGCTCCATAATAGACATGCATTGTTCCAAAAGTCCCTTTGCTTTTACACAGTGGCGGAGCCAGGATTTGAACTTGGAGGGGTGAACGAGTAATTGCATCAGGTGCTCCCGAAAAAATTTCGAAAATTTTAACTAAAAATTTCGGAAATTTCATCCGCCGAGGGGGCGGAGGCGGCTAGCCCCTCCTAGCTAGCCCCACCATTGCTTTTACAAGGAGGACATTCTCATCAGTCACTAGCGCTTCATTTCATTTGACCAACTAACATAAATTCTGTCATAGATAGTTTTTTTTTTGTATTCTCCAGAAAATCACAGATTTTTTTTGGAATTTGTTGCGATTTTATTGTGAGTGAGTGATTTGAATCATACCATGTGATAGAAATATCTAGACGCCAATCAAGGATTATAATTTGAGATTTTGGCATGTGATCAAATGACCATTTACCAAACAGCCAAGATTTGGGCTAAGGGAAGTTTTCACTCAAAATATGCTAAAGTCCGGGCATCTGAGTTGGTGAGAGCACAAACTGATTTACTGTTCTTAATGATAATGTAAATGACTTACTGTGCTTTAAGTGCCCCATAGTTTATCTATGTGAATTCACTGCTATTCACTTGGAGATTTGGTATTTTGTGCATAGTTCTCTGTTGTAGAATTATATTCTTGGCAGATATCAGTTAGCTCAACAAGTCAATGTGCAAGGTCGGTGGGATCGTTGCCAGGAATGCGTATATCCTGCATTTGTATGAGCTTGGTTCATTATGGATGACTGGATGTTACTCTCTCCGATCCTTGTCTTTCTTAACTGAAAATTAGTATTCAGTAATCCGATCCCAACCTAAAACCCGAAAAAAGAACAATTTGAAGTATAGTTGAGCACCAACTGACCTATTCCGAAACGACTCAGCCCAAAGTTAAGCCAGACAATTCCAAACAAAATGTTTTAGCACGACTCGAATATGACCCAGTTGACTCAATCGAATCGTTGACCCAAAAACGACCTTCACCTAAAGACGAGCTGTCTCAAAATTGACCCATACTCGTAATGTCTGATAGTAGTGAACCAGAATGACTCAAATCCATAGACTCGACGGGAACCACACTCAAATGATCCGTTTGTCAGATCTATTATCAATATATTTTCAGACCTGCTGTGTGAATTTTAATTATCTATGCTCTCAGGGTAGGCCTTGAGCTCAGGTGCACATCTATCATGTGTTTCTGGATCTACATGTTATTATGCCAATATTCCGAGCAAAGATAGTAAATTATTTACATGATTTACTTTGCAGGGCATTAACAAGGGTCTGGTAGCAGAACGACTCCTGACTATAATGCAAGAGAAAGAAATGGTCCCCGACTTTGTCCTGTGTATTGGTGACGACAGGTCTGATGAAGACATGTTTGAGGTGATAATGAACTCAAAAACAACTCCCTCACTTTCACCACTTGCTGAAGTGTTTGCGTGCACCGTGGGTCAGAAACCCAGCAAGGCAAAGTATTATGTGGACGATACCAGCGAGATTCTAAGGATGTTGGAGGGCCTTTCTGCCGTCTCAGAGCATTCGACTCCTTACATGTGCCATGGCCCTAAGCAAAGCATCGTCGATAGGGATAATTAGGTTAGAGTGTTGGAACGAT
Organism: Silene coronaria; assembly: GCA_028566215.1. Lineage (NCBI taxonomy): Eukaryota > Viridiplantae > Streptophyta > Magnoliopsida > Caryophyllales > Caryophyllaceae > Silene > Silene coronaria. Next base: position 81,013 of record JAOWBH010000006.1, read on the forward strand.
CTTTTGCCAATTTTAATTTCATTGTACATTTTTTAGGTATTATTAATTATTGTATGTGCAATAAACGCGAGAGTCATGATTTTCATGCTAGGTCTTATGATGCGAGGACATTAATGTCGTTTGTCGTTAGGTATTAGTCGATAAATCGCCAGTGTTGCTTGTCATGGTTTGGTTATCTTTTCAGACGGTACAAGACTTCCCATGAGATATTTGAAGTTAAATGACAAGGGTATTCTACTTGGGACTTGGGAGCTCTTATAATTGCTGTGTTTTATTGTGCAAAATGACCTTTACCCGTTCTAGTCAAAAATCCGCGTGATCTTATGTCTATATGCACACACTTTCTAATTACTGATTTTTTTTTTTTTTTTTTTTGGTGTAAACCGGGGTGTCCACCGTCGACACGGCTGGCCAAAGAGTTTGCTCCATTCCCATGAGTAGGGATCGATCCCCTGACCACATGGTTAAAGCTTGCTTTTTGTAAGCCGTATTATTTCCACTTTCTGAATTTTGTTTATTTATTAAAAAAAATTTTTTATAAACAATCCCCTTGAAAAAACCGGTCTGGATTACCTCCATTACCTATCCATTACTTATCAATGGACGAAATTGTTTCTAGGGACAAATTACACTTCAATCTCCACATCAATTTTTATACATCCTTGATAAATCTAAACCGTCAATTTTTTCTCCAAATTAAATCCTACCCATTTAGGTAATGGAGAGGAGATGGTAATGGAGATGATCCATATGCTCAAAAAACGTTGTGGTTGTGGTTAACTGGTTATTGATGATACTAGGTTTGGTGCCCCACCCCGCTTGTGCTACCTCTATTTACCGTTAAATTTTATTTTATATGAAATAAACTATGTTGGAGTTGTCTAATTCACACGTTTACTATTTGTAATGTAATATATTTTTCTATGACATCTTGCAATTATGATGAAATGTAAAATTTATTTTCAAATTATAAGACACGTTCACTATCCCTGCTATTAATATTATTATTTTCACGGCATTCTTTGTTAATATCATTACGTTCACTGCTCCCGTGATTACTATTGTTTTTTTACTAATTCCTCTATTTTTTTCTGTTAAATTCATTATTCCCGTTAACTTTAAATAAATAAAATATTTCATTGACTTGATTGGTTATTTAATTTTTTAAAATTTGTTATCATTGTTAACACTGTTACTTTCACTACTCCCGTCGTCATTATTATAACTGTCACTATTCCCACATTAATACCGTTAATTTTACTAATCTCGTTAATTTTACTAATCTCGTTGCTGCTACTATTACTTTCACTACATTTAATTTAATTCCATAAGCGGAGCATGTTAATTTTAAGGAAAATCATCGTATTCTTGTGTTTTCTAAATATAATTACTTTAATTTAATGTAGTTTTTGTAAATATTCTTCATCCAAGTATCTTTATATTATACTTTTAACCATAATTATATAATATTTATATTGATGTCCCTTTATCAGGTCCACCATAAAGTGCTATTGATTTAAAATTATATAGTATAATTAATTTATATAGATTTCTTTAATTACATTAAAATCTCTTGATTTCTGGAATTAATATATAGTATTAATTATGAGTACTTATACTTTTCTTTATTTTGCTTAACTTATCTTTTTTCTGCACTTTTGCCATCAATAGAGTCGAGAAGAACCGAGACATCACACCCCTCAAATAGAAGAAACATCATGTATCTGATTAGAAATAAGAATAAGTCTTTGTACGTCTTATTACAAATTTCAGATTAACAAATACATAAATAATGCTCATTAATTATTTATTTTCATTAAGTAGCTAATTAAAGGAGTAGGTACTAAACAAACCAAAAACACGAGGTGTACGAAATAATCATACACAACCATTGATTTCGCAACACGTGGCAAACTAGAGTTAATATATATTGGTTAGTACAGGGTTAAGTTAGTAATTTTAGATGTGTGGTTAACTTGTTAAGTTACTCTAGTTAACTATACTTCAGAAGTTGATGAGTATCAAACCCATGACTTCTTGGTGCACCGTACACTTGCTATTACCATTGTGACACATCTATTTCTTTATTAAATTTTCCTTAAACCGAATTGTTAACTAATTTTTCATACTTTCTTCGTTGTTCATACTGTTACTTTTATAACATTTGTTGTCATTACTGTTACTTTCACTACTCCCGCTATAACAACCTGGATTAAACCATAAAAGAATAATAATAATAATAATAATAATAGTAATAGTAATAATAATAGTAATAGTAGTAGTAATAGTAATAGTAGTAGTAATAGTAGTAGTAATAGTAACAGTAATAGCAGCAGCAGCAGCAACAACAACAACAACAACAACAACAACAACAACAATAGTAATAATAATAATAGTAATAATAATAATAATAATCGGCCTCTCTCTTCTTTCTCTGACTAAAAATCCTCTCTAATCTGCGACAAGGAGTGGTTCACTCATCACCGCCGCTATGCCGAGGGGCCGGCCGCCCAAAATACAGGTCGCCACCCGTCACACACGTCAAACTGACTCCACTGCGGAGGTTCTTCCACCAGTCGATGATTTAGTGGCTCGTTCTCCTGGCACAGCGAATCTGGGTGATTATCTAAACCTAAATCTCCAGACTTCGGGGCAATCTTCCTTGACTCAAAGCAAGACTTCTCAAGGGAAGGGAAATGGATCTTCGGCCCATGATTCTGGGTCTCAGGTGAGAGCTTCGTTGGTTAACCCTAACTCGGGATTGAAGGAAAAGCATGGAGCAACGACCGTTCCCCCGGTCCGATCAGTTCCTGATTTGAATGTGCCTGTTACAGCTGCTGCTACTGCCCGACCTTATGCTCAAGTATTGAAGACTTCAGGGAAAGGTATGTCTCTTAACTATGTCAAGGCCTCTAGTGCTGAAGTAGTGATTGAGGAGACTGATATTGCGGAGGAAGTGGACTATTGGAGTTGTACTTTGGTTGGTACTGTTATGGGTCGTAAAACGTCTATAGTTGAGCTTAATTCATTGGTAGCTAAGCATTGGGGTCACATTACAACTCCAGAGATTCTCTATTTCTCTAGGGGGTGGTTTTACTTCAGATTTATGAGTAAGGAAGACATGCTCACTGTTCAAAATGAATCATGGAATCTAAATGGTTTTCCACTAGTGTTTAAGACCTGGTCTCCCACTGTTGCGGCTGAACTGGATGTGGTCACTAATGTGCCAGTTTGGGTTTTGTTCCCTAATTTGGATCCTTGTTTCTGGTCACAAACTGCTCTCAGTAAGGTAGCTAGCTTTGTGGGTAGGCCAATTTGTGCAGATGAAACCACTACAAACAAGAGTAAGATTGCGTTTGCTCGTGTGTTGGTAGAGGTGGACATTTCAAAAGAGTTACCTAAGGCAATGGCCCTTGACACACCATATCGTGGTAGGATTTTTCAGAAGATAGCATATGAATGGGTGCCCTATTATTGTCAAACTTGTAGGATGGTGGGGCATACAAAGGAGAAGTGTAAAAGAAATGTTCCAGCAAAGGTCTACAAACCGAAGGAAGTGGAAATTACTTCTGCCTCCCTTAATCAGATGATGGCTACTGATAAGGATGGGTTCACTTCTGTTCAAGCTAAGACCAAGCCTGCTCATACTGAAGAGATAGACTCTACTCCTGTTCAGAATCAATATTCTGTCCTTACTGAGGGAATTGAGCCTGTGATAGAAACCTTAGCTTTTGAACAAGGGACAGTGCAAGTGGAAATGGAGCCAGGCGGGGGATCCCTCCCTCCTTCGCCCCAATGATCATTTCTTCCTGGAATGTGAGGGGGATGAATGACCCCCTAAAACAACAGGAGGTTTTAGACTTCTTGTTGAGTCGTAGAGTGGATTGTGGAGCTATCATTGAAACTCATATTAAATCTAGACATGCTCCTGAGATATATAGGAAAAAATTTAGGCGGTTTTCCTTAATTACTAATTATGGTGCCCATACTGGAGGGCGACTTTGGTTGTTATGGAATCCAATTACTGTTAGCATTCAGCTTCTTGAAATGGGGGCTCAATATATTCACTGTCTTGTAACTCATATTCTTACTCAGAAATGTTTACTGGTGACTTTTGTCTATGCTCACAATAGAGCTACTGAAAGAGTTTCTCTTTGGGATAGGCTTAGGTTTTTCTCTCAGGGGCATCACATTCCCTGGGCTTGTCTCGGGGACTTCAATGTTTCTCTAAGTGCTGAGGAAAGGTTGGGCTGTATTCTTCATGAAAGGGAGATGGCTGAATTTAGGGAGTGTTTCTGTGACTGTAGCTCGACTGATCATCCTTACACTGGTGGTCTTTATACTTGGCATAATAAGCAGGGGGGTTCTCCCAAATGGTCTAAGTTGGATCGAGCTTTAGTGAATTCTTCTTGGTATGCTCACACTTCTTCTTCAAATGTGGTCTTTTTACCTGCAGGGATTTCTGATCACTCATCTATTCTCCTTAATGTTAACCCCCCCTCTGGTAACTCTGCTAGATCTTTCCGCTACCTGAACTGTTGGTCTCTTTCCACAAGTTTTCATGATTGTGTTAAACAAATTTGGCAGCTTCCTTCTAGGGGTGGAAAGATTTATTCTCTCTTTCATAAACTTAGACTTTTGAAGAAGGATCTCAGAGCCCTTCATAGTGCCGAGTTTTCTGGTCTTGCTAAACGTTTGGAAGATATAAAATTTAAGCTCACTGAGTGTCATTGCAATTGCAAAATTCTCCTTTGAATACCCTTCTTCTTGCCCATGAGAAAGATTGTCTTAGGAGATATTCTACTCTTAAACAAGCTGAGATGAAGGTCCTTGTTCAGAAAGCTAAACTCCAGCATCTGCAATTTAGTGATCTAAATTCTAAATACTTTTATGCTCATATTAAAGCGAGACGGATTAGAAATACAATTGGGGTAATTGAAGATGTCAAGGGTATCTTATGCACAGGGCATGCTCAGGTTGCTCGGGCTTTCCTGGATTTTTATGGGGATCTTTTGGGTACATCAACATCTGTTTCTCCTCTCCCTGAGGCTCTTTTTGTGAGTGACACTCTTTCTTCTACAGCTAATCTGATCACTCCCATCACTTCTTCAGAAATAGAAGCTGCTTTATTTGCAATTGATAGAAATAAAAGTCCTGGGATTGATGGATATTCTTCTGGTTTCTTCAAAGACACTTGGGCTATTATTCAGTCAGATTTTACTGAGGCTGTCCTTGAATTTTTCAACAAAAGCTCTCTACCTTGTGCTGCCAACTCCACGATTATTGCTTTGATCCCTAAAGGGGAGTCTCCTAAGTCTGTCACCGAATTTAGGCCTATCTCATGTTGCACTGTCTTTTATAAAACTATCAGTAAAATATTGGCGAATAGAATGAAACCAATTCTGGGGGAAATTGTTGGCTTAGAGCAAGCGGCTTTTATTGAAGGGCGAGACCTTTTTGACAATTCCATGTTGGCTCACGAAATGTCACATAATTATAGTAGGAGCCTTATATCACCAAGATGTATTTTGAAGATTGACATTAGAAAGGCGTTTGATACTGTGAATTGGGATTTCTTGGCTAATTGTATGAGGCTTTTCAATTTTCCTCCTACTTTTACTAAGTGGGTGCTGGCTTGTGTTACTAAGTCTCACTTTTCTATCAATGTTAATGGAATTTCTGAAGGATTCTTTCCAGGTAGAAGGGGACTGAGGCAGGGCGACCCTCTTTATCCCTACTTGTTTACTCTCTGTATGGAAGTCTTGTCTCGCCTCCTAAGGCAACTCCCTACTGCTCCCGGGTTCTCCTACCACCCTAAGTGTGTCAAGATTAATCTTACTCATTTGATTTTTGCTGACGATCTTTTGGTTTTCACTCGTGGTGACTTGCCGTCAATCCAAGCTGTTGACCGCTGCCTTAGTCAGTTTGCCGCTTACTCAGGATTGCATGCTAATCCTATGAAATCCAGTTTGTATTTTGGGGGAGTTTCTCCTCAGCTAAAGGCACTTATCATTACTTCTACGGGTTATGCGGAAGGTAGCTTCCCTGTGAAGTACCTTGGAATACCCTTGTTTAGTTCTCGGCTCACCCAACCAATGTTTGCTCCATTATTAGATAAAATCAGACAGCATGTTAGCCACTGGGCTAACCATCTGCTCAGCTATGCGGGTAAAATACAGCTAATTAATTCTGTCATCTTTGGTCTGCGTAATTTTTGGGGGTCCAGTGTTCTCTTACCTAAAGGGATTGCCAAGAGGATCAATAAAATTTGTAAGGACTTTTTATGGGGTATTGAGGCTGGTACCAGCAAGTTGATTTTTAAAAGTTGGGCTAGTTTTTGCTTACCACGTCATGAAGGGGGAGTTGATATCAAGGAGGTCCTTAGCTGGAACAAATCTCAAATGCTCTCTTGGTTAAAGAAACTGGTTGTTCATTCAAATACCATTTGGGTTAAGTGGGTGGAGGCTTACATCCTAAAAGGATCTAGTCTTTGGGATTTCCATCTCACTGCTGCCTATTCGTGGTTCTAGAGCAGTATCATCACTTGTAGAGATTTGCTTGTCCAAAAGCTTGGAGACTCGGAGCAAGCAAGTTTGTTCTTACTTAGGGCTGATTATAAGGCTCAATTTTATGATATGATTCGGCCTAGGGGGACTACTCTTGCTCAGTATAAAACTATATGGGATCCTTTCTGCTATCCTAAGCATAAAGTGATTGGGTTGTTGGCAGTTCAAGATAAACTGTCCACTATCGACAATCTTTGTAGGAGAGGTGTTATCTTGGTGAACAAGTGTGCTCTATGTGAATGTAGCCTTGAAACCACTTCTCATCTCTTTTTTGCTTGTCCTTTTTCTACGGCTGTTTGGCAGACTACCGCTTTGTGGTTGCAAGCCTTACCTGATGTTCGTCTCCATCGGATTTTCCACTGGTATAAGATGCATAATAGAGGGCGAAGTTTGATTAAGAAGCAGCGTCGATGTGCCCTTTTATGCACGCTTTATCTTCTTTGGCAGGAACGGAACAAGCGTATCTTCGTTGGTACAAAAGCCGCACCTGCTACTATTATTCGAAAGATCAAGATTTTGGTTCTACTAAGACACACTTGAGCGTTAGCTGTATTTGTTGTGGTTTTTTTTGTATTGTTCTTTGGTTTTCTAAGTGTTTAGGTGGCCACACTGACTCCCTTGTAGAGGACTCTAGGATCATGTACTTTCCATCTTTTTATTAATATATTGATCATGTTTTCCTGCAAAAAAAAAAATAAAAAAAAAACAACACAAATTCTTATTTCTGACGGTTCTACCCGTCACAAGCTTGCGACGGGCCGGATTAATACCATATTGCAATCCATTAACCCGGTTAGAGTAGATAAGGGTGGGGCAGCTAGGTGCTTTAGTTTGTAGGATAAAGTGTACTTGCCTTCATTAAATTAATCATTCCCTCATTTAATAACCTATTATTAACATTTAATTCTTACAAACATTAAATGCTTCTGCCTCCTGTGCACTTCATCTCCATCATCTCCTACTCCATGCTTAACCATCTCCACCTCCATCATCACATTCTTCATCATGTTTTTCAAAATTTGAAGATCAAAATATCCACAACAATCATATTTTAACAATCACAATATTTACAAAACAAAAAATGGCCATAATTGATACTTCGATAATTGATAGTGAAGGTTTGATAATTGATGGTGCGGTAATCGTTGTTGCAATAATTGATGAAATAGTGGAGCATGAAAATAACGGTGGTGCCACAAATCATCAGGCTTGACGGAAAACATGATAATTCTAGGTATGTCTTATAAGAGCATCTATATTGGCAAGAACATGATGAATGTCTAAACTT
>JAOWBH010000006.1:99699-109731 GCA_028566215.1 Silene coronaria
GTCCTATAGGTGTGACTTTTAGGGACCAGTTGATCACCGCCATCTGCATGACAATAACGTCAAACTTATCTAGCAAGTCAATGATCAATTGATTATAACACAATGGTGTACCCTCATGTTCCTTGAGTTTTATAAGTGTTGCTCGCACTAACTTTGGAGGACACAATCCCCAACATGAATATGGATCCTAATCAAAATTTTGATCTAAATTTTACTATGAATTTATTTCAAAATCCACAACTTCAACATGCTTTATCCTTACAAAATACTAATTTACAACCTTCTCAAAATCCAAGCACTATTAACCTTATCACTCCAAGTACGCCGCAATCCCCGGTTACACCAATTAATATGGGATCAAGTTTATTAGCATAGTTTGTCTGCTAATAATTAAATTTAGTAGCATAGTTTGTGTGCTAATTATTAAGTTTATGCACTAACTTGCTTTGTGTGTTATACATGTTAAGTTATATAATTAAATCTAAGCATTTTGATTAATAATTTTAATTACAAATTAGAACTAATAAATATGTTTGTAAAAAAGAAGTGAAATGGAAAAGTAGAGTCTGAGGTGAGTCTAGCGGATAATGTATAAACTCTGAGATGAGTCTGAACAATAAAGAAGTAATAAAAGTTAGTGGAAATCTGATTTGGCAGAGTCTTAAGACTTTGGTGAGTTTGACTGATAATCTTACCCTAAGAAGCTTCGTCCATGAGAATGTTTACAAAATCGTATCCAAGTTTGTTGATAGTAAGTGGACCCTTATGTGTAATAGTTTATTATTGTGTATGTATTTTCTTTTTTTGTGAGGCCATAATATGAACCCTCATATGTTTTGTCTATTGTTATAAAGAGGTTTATGGTTAGAAAGGTTTATATGGTGGATGATTTGCATGGAATGAATCTCAAAAGAGGTTTGTCTATTATTAATGCTCCTACAAATAGTTAAGTCTTGAATTCTTTAGTAGTTTTACCTATAACGCACGAACGTCTAGAGTAATAGTCTGATTTGATTGTTCAATACGACCTTTGAGATGCCTTTTGTCGTGTTTGGTAATCGATTGGGTTTACTGGGGGAATGGAAGTCTCCACGAGAGAATCATGGTGAGTATTGGAAAGCTTTAACCAAGGAACTGGGAGATACAAGCTTACATTAACCGTATCCACCATCCCACAATTCCTATCCTAGTCAAACCTTAAACTACTCTCAACTCGTCGAGCAAGCTCTCGTGAAGTTAACTCCAAACCTCAAATTAGCACTTTACCGGAACTTGATTCTCTTTGTTTCTTTTGTGTTCATTTCCTCTCACAAATATTATTATATTATTATATTTAACCTCATTCATTTACCTTTTTATTCCCAAATAAAACTACAACCATCCGATCGGGTTTAGATTTGATCTGAGTCATTGATAATTAATGGATCTCTATTTCTTTCTAAGATATGGAGATAATCCTTACTCCCCTTTACCATCCCATCAAGACGCTTCTATTGTTAGTGAGTGCAAAGTTTTTTCTTAGTTATATTATATGTATTGCCCTGGGATTGATCCTAGAAGATAATCGGGATTAGTCCTCGTGCGATTTTTGTTAGTAAAGCTTGGTTTAAACTAGTAATATTTGTTGGCATAAATAAAAAAGTGAAGAAAGAATGGAAGAAATGAGAGCAAGTTTACCAGAAAAGAATGCTTCCAAGATGCAATTCATCAACACCCTCTACCAAGGCATTCCTTAAAGCCGGTGCCAATTCAGCAGGTAAACTGTAAACCCATGGTCCCCATATGCATCACGATTTTGCTGCTGGCATCTACAGAAATTTGAAACAATTTCTAGCAAAAGTCCAGCTACAATTCTTGCTCAAGAGAAGAGAGGATTTGTCATCATTTAGGCTGTGACAACTAGTTACTCGTCTTTATGAAATATATGCACATTTTGGTTTAATAAAATGAGGTGTTGAATTGTCATACCATGTCCAACACGGTATGTGGGGAATTAAAAGAGTCAGAGTAACATAGACCAGAAGCTTTGCGAAAGGTCTTAGTATACTCCCATAAAGTCAAAAAAGATTGAATCATCCACAAAAAAGCAAGTGAGTAATTTCTGGTGCCCATCTACACACTTTAACTCCTAGACTCTTGAGAATCGAGGAGCATTTGGGAGAGGACTTCGGTGCACAAAGCTGAAACCGGCCTTTTGGCCTTTTGGCAAGACCCAAACATTTCTGAATTCACAAATTTTCATTAAAGACGGGCACTATCCGTCACAAGCTTTGTTCTGAATTAGTGACAGATTAAGAGAACAAGGTAGTGAGAATGAACAGTGTTAGAGTCGTATATAAATCCAGGGAAAACAAAGATGCGACAATTGTAGCATGTATACAGAATCTGATAAACAACACGACGACGGCAAAAACCACACCAACTACTCCATTAGAAGAAAGTACACTGCAATTACCAGATCTGCTGCGCTACACAAGTGTATATTCCAAATATCTTCCCCCAAGGACCTAGGTCAATAGGCCTCAAGACTTTTTAGTGAGTTGAGAAAAAAGTCAAATTGTACTATTGACCAAAATAAAGGGTGTATTTTACACAACGCTACATAAATTCAGATACCACATTCGAATGCTGCTTCTAAGACAGCTTTAAAGAATTCGATCCTGAAAATCGGTTAACAGAGATGATGCCAGGGTACCGAGCTTCTTCCCGGCATCTCCAGCAATATTCTTCAAGGACGATATATCTTGTTGTGCCTGTCATATGTAAAATAATTGCATAGTTCAATTAGATATCTTAATTTTGAAAATCAATACCCTGGAATTACGGCAATGTTAAAAGGTTTTAAATGGAGGGATAAGGACAACTCTCACACAGCGATATTTTGAAGAAATTACGTCGTTTATCTACATAATTGGTTGTTACCTGGAACGATAGGCGGTTAATGAGGTCACTGGCAGAAATATCAAGAGCATCACTATCATCGTGTCCAAATAAATCTGCACTAGAGATGGCGTTCGACCCCTGACAAATAACGTGAGAAAACGACACAGTGAGCTATTCTTGCGACAATTTTACAGTATACTCAGTGAGCTAATATGATTGCTGAACAGGCTAGACAGATAAAGATAGGGCGCGATAACCAATGAGAAAAAAATAAATTACCAAATTTTGGCAGGAGATGTTTTAATACTCATATTATTTTGGTGTAAAAAGAAGTAAGAAAAGCAGTTTGATGCTAAAACACTTTCGACCAAATCGTGAGTATCACCAATGGGAGACTTTGATAGCTAAACTAATTGGCATTTGCCTTAAAGGGGACTTTAACAAACATAAAAATCATAAGAAACTGGGATTAGAACACGGAACACACACCAAACTAATTCTAAAAGCTGAGCAGTACTAGGCTACTAGCACACATAATCTCAATTCCTGGAATTGTACATAACACAGCAGAAGACAAAAAAAAATCCAAGTTATGTAAAAGATGGTAATTTTGTCGTTTTGTTTTTAGGAAACAGCAGCTATCGAGTTGCGGCAATCTCCAAGGACAACAGCAATGAAGTGTAAATCATTTTTGGAACAGCAGCTGAGCTGCGGCAGTCTCCAAGCCTCCAAGGACAACAGCAATGAAATGTAAATCATTTGGGGAAAAAAACTGGTAAGAGGACCAATGGGGCAGCCATTACATTTAAAATTGTCAACTAAAACTGAAGACAGAAAAGCCGTGGATAACATGTGACCGAGAGATTTTACTGAGAAGTAAGAAGTATGAAGAAGAGCTTCTGAAAATATACATGTGAGGAGGTAAATAAAAGGTTGGTACAATAAGGATAAAAAGGATCAAATCAAAAATCTGTGCAACTTCCCTAACCCTTACCTAGCATGCTAAAATTTAAATAAAACATAGGTAGTCCTTCTGGATAATATGCTCTTCAAATTGATCTCAATTGTAGGCTATGTTTCTAACTTCCATTTTAGATGATGGATCCTTATGGTACACAATACAGAAGATATACAATGTTACACAAGTATATAGCTGTTGGTTCAAAGTTTAGACGCATGCAATTTAAAGGCACTTAACCAGGAACATATCAGTGACAAGTAAAGTAGTCCATTACTTGGAACTATGGCTAGGTTCAACCCTTCTAGACCAGGTAAACAAGAGGGCCACAGAGCATTGATCCCACAGTTAGTACCATGAGTCCATGACGTTGATAATTAAGCAGAAACAAGTCATCTAGTCGCTCAGAATACCATAACCAATTTACCGCTGGATCAAAGTAGGTCAAATATCGAAAACACCTTTAGAAAAAAATAAACGGAAAGCCATGCATTCACATATCTAACAGTAACTAAAAAGCAATCTAACAACAGAATATCTATAAATAAATAACAGTTACTCACAGAAAACTTTTGCAAGGATGCTCGTGCATCCGTATCACCAGAACTACTCTGATCTCCGAAGAACTGAGAAGATGAAATGGATTTTGCATTTGAGAACTTTTTTCTCGCCTCATCTGTTTCCTCAACCTGTAAATTATACAAAATATTTTCCCTTATAATACAGTTGAGTGCATATTTTGACTATAATTAAACAGGTTTCAAGGTATAAGCAAATCACAAAGAATGATAAGAATGTCGTAATTTTATCATGGTATTATGGTATGGTATTGTAATAACAACTGACAATGAAAAAATCACAAATTAAATCTGGCAAAAGACTTGAACCAAAAGGCAAGTTGGCCGTGCTTGGCACAATGAATGAATTGTGGATGTTCATGAAATAAAGGTTCAACCCTTTGGAACTGTATTCCTAAAAAAAAGTAGTCTACCCAGCAGGAAGACTGAAATATTACACAAGCCAAGAAGTGTAGTGGGTACTGGATATCTATGAAACATCAGTGGCATACAGAAGCGTAAATTAGGTCAATCCACAGCGCAAAATTGTAAGTATCACCTGAACAAGAAAACAGTCCTATAAATGTCCCTAACTCCGAAATTCAATTTGGCATGTCAATTCAGAATTCCCCTCGCCGATTTTAAGAAATCCAGGGAATTGGGCCGAGTAAAGAGAGCAACTTACAATGTAAAACTGCCTCTATTCATTTGGATTCACTACACATTTAAATGGCAGAAGTTATAGAAAGTAAAAAGTGGGAAGTATGTATATGTCTATGACAAGTGGATAAGAGGGTAAAGGCAATTGAATACAAGTGGAACAAACATACTTTTGAGAGGGTATTTTTGGTTTTATAGGCAATATTGATCCAAAAGTGGAGATGTAGTAAACTTGATTGAACGGCCTAAACAGAAAATTGTAGAAGATTTAACGATTAACGAAGCTTAGCGTTGTTTAGAAGGGTGGATTCCAGGTCTTGTGGCATCTATCTACCCTTACAGATATCAAACAAAAATGCCTTAAGCCCATGAACATTTCTTTTTCACTTCGATGAAGAAGATAATTCATTTCTAAAAACTTCGACGTCACCCTCCACAAAATAATCCAAATAACTCATTGAATCTCAAAATGAAGATATCATTAAAAATCTGCCACCGTTATTTTGCTTCTGCATTCTAGGATCTAGATCATCTGTGAACTTGCTTCAGGAGAGCCCATAGAAAGTTAGAAACAAGTAAACTGGTGCATATTAGTAGACTTTGTGACAGGATTTAGAGACAAGTCCTTGCCTCCCAGATCAAGTTGTCAAGTGAATAGTTGAAAGTTTGTAACTGTTATAATAGCACTATATATATTCTTACAAGAATTAGAAGAGTCTTTAAGTTTCCAAAAATAGCAATCATACTTCATTCTATATGGTTAGCAACTGTAATTGCAGTAAAATGTTAGTACTTTGTAGTGACTAGTGAGGGAGGGGCAAGGGTTTTTTGGAATATTATTGGAAAAGAACAGCATTTGCATTTCATGGTAAACTTAAAACCCAATTTTCCCAGGCACAGATTCTTGCTAGTTGCAGTTAGAATCCACATTGTTTTCTGAGTGTTAATTGATACTTGAATAATTTTGTTCACTAGTAAATCACAAATCAACTTAATCGTCAACTCCAAACATTGAGATAGCAAATGTATCCAAAACCAAATACAAATCAAGAAAAAAATAATCAAAAAAGAAAAAAAACTCTGCCAGCATACAGTACCTGAACTTTTGAAGAACTTGAGCTTCCTTTTTTCTGGAAACCACTGTCCATACCAAAGTCAGCAAAGAAGCTTGATGACTTCGGTGGGGCAACATGACCGGTTATTTGTGGACCTCCTGAGCTTTTATCCGCAGAGTTAACATCAACATACTCAAAACGGGAAGGGAACGATGAGCCAACTGGGATTGGGTTATTGCTAGGGGTGGCAACAAGTGCAGGGGGGTCTTCAGGCTTCTGATCATAAAGTCCTTCACTTGGCTGCAGTTAAATGCTTTTTGTCAATTACGCCTTTGCATAGACAAAGTTAGACATACGCTAAAACAGGAGCTGAATCAATAAAATCATTGACCTTTTTTGTAAGCTTTCTAGCACCAAGTCCTCCACTCTTTCCAGTTTTCTTTGCACCAAAAGGCTTTTTGGTAGTAGAAGTCATAACAGAGTGAGCTCTTGGTGAAGCAGGGGCTTTAGGTGATGTAGGTAACTCAGTTACTTCTTTCCTTGGGGATAAGCTCTCTTTTAAGACTTCGGTGTTGCTAGAATCAGAAAATCCATTAGAAGCCTGTGCTGACTGTGCTGCTACTGGTGAAGAGGGCAAACCAGAATCTTCCGCTGAACTTTTGGCAATTTCTTTGGCAAGGATCTGCTTGTACAGCTCAGCCGCTCTTGATGTATATTTAGCTTCAATCTTTCCTCCATCAGTCCACCCATGCTGTTTAAAGAAGTTATGTGCACGATTATTTCCTCCAAAGCACATTGTTCTCAACTGATCTGGTGACCATGAATCCAAGTTTGTAGACCTTTAAGAAAAGTTTATAATCAACATTTAACACCAAAATAGAAATAGAAGGAAGAATAGAATAAAAAGAACATGACAGCCATTTCAATTTAATCACAATTCTCTCTACTAATCCGACAAAAATTGCTTCAACAATTAAAACAAAATATCATACCACCGAATTAATTAAATAGAAGACAGAGCGCTCTTTCCATTAGAGACCTACCCATCCCTATGTCTCACCTTTCTCTCACCCAATCACCAACCACCCACCCCCATAGCCACCAGCCCACCATAACCCGAAACCACTATGAAACCCACCAAACCATTCCCACCCCAGCCTGTGAAACCCACCGTCCCACCACGCTTAACCCACCACTCATCCCTGCCAAACTCACCATCTCACTCTAGTCAACCCCACCACCGCATCGTTGTCAACCCACCACCCCACCCTGCCAAAAGCACTACCTCACTCACTATACTACCTATCTCGCCACCACGCACCACAGCATCCCACCCCACCTTAGATCCAGGGTTTTCGAGGGGGTGGGAAAAGGGGGTTTCTGAAGGGGGGGAGTTATTCGGAGGCGGAACTTGGTTGTCATGGTGGTGGGAGCGCGTTATGCGCTGATGGAAGGTGGTTTTGAAGGTGAGGGTGGGCGTGTCGAAGAAAGGGAGGGGATGCAATGGTCTAATGTGGGGAGGGGATATGTCATATGTGTGATGGGTCGGATGAGGTGGTGTAGTGGATTCGGCGAGGATGGGTAGTGTATCAACTATCAAGTGGTGTGGGCACAGAAATGAACAGAAACGTGAAAGCATACAAAGATTCGGATGGAGTATCTTTTATCTTCTCGTCTGTTTCAGATGTCCTTCTTCTTGTCACATAATCCCTAACATTTACTACTACTGTGTAAACCATATTTGAAATCCAAAAAAGAAATAGGGAACCCCGTTATAAGTATTGTGAACTTTCTTTTTATTACAATTTCTTCTTTTTTATAATTTGGTTGATTTTAATTGGTTTATCTTACTGATACCCCAGAGTTTGCTTTGTGATTATAAAAAAAAAATCGTTCATAATTACAAACCCTGTAATTTTCATCTGTCATCATATAAATTCTTCTCATACAATATTGAGTGTAATTATATACTTCCAAAATTAGTTACCCGTGTGTTTGCATGGGCATCACAACTAGTTAGTAGCTACCTTATTCCCTAGAAGGTTCCACATTTCCATTTCGGGCGGACTCACGAAAAGCTTCCACTCTCCTATTTGAGACACTAATTATATGACAAATGACCATCCTACGGCCTACAGCAACTATAAACTAGTTTGACCAACCTTAAAACCACTGCACTCCAGCCCATAACCACCCAAGAGCACCCCGACCTCCAGCCCACACTCACCCCAACCCACCGGAATCCGGAACCAAGCCCTACAACCCTACCCAACCCACCAGAACCCAACATAGAATACTACCCAACCCACCGGCCCACCGAAACCCTGCCTTAGGAGAGTCGCATCCCCGAAATCCTACCTAATATCACACCATCGAATCCCTTCACCAGACATCATCTAACCTCAACACCAAACCCTTCCGGAAAACCCACATCTGCACCATCAAATACCTGAAAACCACCACCAACTTGGAGGAGGCGCACACAAAAGTATAGATACATGCGGTGGGTCAAACATAGTTTTCAACGTGGTTCAAGAGGAGTCTACTGGGCTGAGGTGTGAGTAGGGTTGAGTAGGTTAGGGTGTTATGTGAGTGGGAGAGGTGGAGTATCGTGAAAAGGGAAAGTGGTGGGTTGAGCCTTGAGGTGTAAGTGGGATCGAATGGGGGTAATTTGGTGATGTGAGTAGTGGTGTCTGGTAAGAAGGGTTGGATTTAGTGGTGGGTGGGTGAAAAGATGGCTGGATGTTGCAAGTGTGAGGGTAAACTGGTCCAGAATTTCCCTTTGGTGCGCGGAATTCAATAAAATCTAACAGGCAATGATCAACAATATTAAACTTAAAAGTTTCAACCCCCAGCTGCCCAAGATAGTCCTTTCAAGTTATGACAACACGCTTGCTAATCACTATGCATTACACACCCAACCATTCATTAAACTTACCGAGGCAATTCAAAATGAAACCTAAGATCCACATATCTCTATTCTGCATTTCTGCCATCCTAGTAAACAAGTCAAATCTCATGGAGAGTAAACATCACAAGTTCACAATGTCAACGATAATCTCACGTCACATAGCCTATGTGTTCTCTACCAAACCTTAGATCACAAATTAATTAACCTACAATATCCCGCCAAATCACATCAAAGACTCCCTCCAATATATACGGATAATATCTCCTTCGTAATAGTCAATCACAAACAATCCTAATTTCTTTTTCAGCTCAAGAATAGCACTGCAATCATACTCTACACTACACTGCCTAAATTACCGATCTCAACGCCGAGTATACACTCAACAATCCCGAACACCAACAAAGGGCAATTTTCACGAACTAAACTATTCAGCTACTGAAATAAAGTCTCCAAATTACGCCGAAAATCATCGATACGAGAAAACAAAAGATAAAGCGAAAACCTGACGAAACTGATGTGAACACCAAGATTACGGTGAGCAGCAGAACAATCAATACAAAGAAAGATCCCAAACGGCACCGACGCCCATGTAGGGTTCCTCGCATTACAATCGAAACACATCTGTCATATCCAATAATCATACAATTATTGATTATACGAAACAGAACCTGATCTACAGTAGATCATGCGTAATTCACCATTTATTAACTCGAAAAAACAAAATTAGGAAAATTGTGTATGAAAGTAATAAAATTGATGACGAACCTTGTTCTCGGATTTGGATTTGAGCTTCCTAAAAATGGCGGTTTTATCAGTGTAAGTCTCGGACGCCATTTTTTAATTGAGTGACGAAAATCCGGAAGAAATCGAGGATTTCGCTAGCAGATTTGTGATCTCTTGTGGAGGACTGGAGGAAGAAAATGGTCTCAATTTGGCGATACAAGGCCAACTTTTTTCTTCCAATTTTGCGGATTTAAATTTTTTTTTTTTTTGGGGGGGGGGGGGGGG
>JAOWBH010000006.1:118716-131301 GCA_028566215.1 Silene coronaria
TCCACTCATGAAAAGGTGGGAAGGCTTGATGCTTGGCTAGGAAGGCGCGCCATGACATGACTAATCCTCAAAATAGCACCCCCTTATCCCACCCTTGAGCCGCCCTCTATAAGGGTAGGCGTGGCTTGGGCTCCAAGCTACCAAGATTACGGTTACGAAGGAATGCCCCGAAGTTCACACCGTCTTCAGTCCCGCGTTTATGAGGCAAGCTAATCCTTAACTGAACGAGGCCATTGAGGAACGAGGTTTCGTTTTTAGCTAGGGGCGTGTTTGATCTCGCTTCACCTTGAACTTGTCAAAAATCTTTGCAGTAAGTTTCGTTCTTTTATGATTAAGCAAATATCTCGAGACTTGAATACTCAGGCTGATGCGCTGGACAGCCTTGGGTCAAATTTTACCACTACTATCTTTGACAAAGTACCTATTGTTCATCTACTCGAGCCAACAATTAGCAAGACTGGACAAAAAAACCCTGTCAGCTTTGTTGACAATTCTTGAACTAAACCTTTCTACGATTGGTTCCTGCGAGGTATATTGCCTCCAGACAGGCACGAAGAAAGAATATTTTATAAGGCCTCTACTTATTCTGGAATAAAACAAGCCATGCTCACAAGGATCCAAGTCATGGTCGGGTTCAAGAGGCTCATTCGAGCAAGGTCCAAACCGAAGACTAAGTAAGGTGAGGTGAAATGGGGCCAAGGGACTTAATAAGATAGGTCAAGGATACTTTTGTTCAATAAAAGAGGAGCTTGGAACCTAGTGGTCACGGTTAGATAGAGAGAAAGAGACATGTGCACAGTTTACAACCTCCATGCACAAGTCGCTTTTGATATTTCCTTTTTTGTGCAAAGACAAGTCCAAGCATCTTTCCCCTTCTTTGGCCCTTATCAATAACCATGAAAGGTCCCTTTTATGGATTTCCCAAGGTTTCTTTTATGACTTTGTATTAATGTTATGTCAAGTCTAGGCACGACTTTCGTGATCAAGTACCAAGGCATCTTCCTCCTTTTTCAAATTAAAGCCCTCCCCACTGTCCAAGGCTTACCCAAAATTAGTAATAGTCCAAGGTAGCTTTATTTAGTCCAAATCCTAGGTTGTTCTATTCCTCGCTTTCCTTGTAAATAGTGTCTAAGTCGTCTAGTCACTAGATAGTCTATTGAAAGCTTAGCTCGTTGCTTGTTCAAGTTATCAAAGCTTTTTGTACGGGGAAGTTCCCCCAAGCTGGCACGGCTTGCTAGGCTTTGTGTGTGCCGTTAGATTGAGTCAAGCAAGCAAGGGTCGAGATCGTCTTGCTTCAATTATAAAAGCAAGACATCGCATTTTGTAATACTCAGAATTTGATGAATTAAAAACCCGAGTTAAGCTTTGCTTATCCACTTCTTTGTTGTGTGCTGGAAGAAACCAAAATCTCCTTTGCTGTGTGCTTGGAGTCGGGAACAAATCCTTTACTGTGTGTTGGGATTATTTCCGCAGGCTTAATCTTGCTTCGTGATCTGGATTAAGTCATATCCCTTTTAATTTCTTGTCAAAAAATCCGAAAATTGCAACAAAAAAACCGTGACTTTAAGGCCTAAATTCGTGAGTTTAATTGTCATTTTGAGTCATTTAATTCAAATCGATAGTTTCACTCCAAAAGCTGGAGGATCTCTGGTCAACATTACATTGTGCAGATGGGTTACAGATGGCTTGAGGAGCCTAGCTAGTTCTGCTGTTGAGTGGTTCCCATGGGTAAGGAATCGAATGTTGGTGCCCAAACATTCATTCTTTATATGGCTTGTAGCACATAAGAGAGTACTCACGCAAGATAGACTCATGAAGATAGGTATTATACAGAGTAATTGTTGTCTGTTGTGTGGATCAGCTGAAGAAAGCCTGGAACATTTATTCTTCATATGCCCCTTCAGTAAGAAATGTTCAATAGTGGTTGAGGATTGCCTGCAATATAGGCTGCCTGAGCAAAATGTTATTTTCTGGTGGCTGATAATGAGACACTGTTCCCTGATGAAAAAACAAGTGATTGGAGCTGGGATAGCGTCAATGATGTATGTTATATGGTTTGCTAGAAATAGATGTCGAATTGAAAATGTTGTACCCTTACCTGTGTTGTTATAAAACAGGTTAAGGTAATGCTAAGATTGAGATTACTAAGCAAAAAGATAGGAGTCAAACATAGAGAAACGGAGGAGTGGATAAATAGCTTGTGTCAAAGGTTGTAATTAACTAGAGATTTGTTACTCTCTAGTTTATATTGTTGAGCTTAATATATACACTTACTTTCCCAAAAAAAAAAAATATTAATAATCATGTTATAATGCAACTATGTTATTCATGTGAGACTAATTATGCATAAACATTAACACATACAACATCCATATTATTGAAATAGAATAGAATTAACCTACCTTTTAGCATACTCCAGTAGCGAATCCGAGGCAACAAGATTCAGTCTCATAAAACCGTCTCATCCTACAATATTCACATGATAACTATCATAATACATCTTAAACTATGATACTAAGTGAAACCCAATATTATTACTCCCTAATTACCCACTAAGCTAATTAAAATCACTAAAAAAAAAAGTTAGGGTTACTAGTAAGGATAAATTTAAACATACAAGGTGAAGGGAAAAAAGAGAGGATGAACAATATTCAAATCCATACTTAGCATTAAAGAAGGAAGGTTTTAGGAGAGTAGAAGAGAGAGGAGAGTGTTTAGAGGTTTTAGAAAGAAGATAGAAATGATTTAGGTTTACGAAAATGAAGATCTCGACCTATTAAATGACGAAGTTGAATAGGCCCTTTCGGCCGAGTGACCGAGCACTCGACTGAGTATACTCCACTCAGCCGAGTGTCCAACGACTCGACCGAGTGCAACTCACGCGGCCGGGTGCACTCTACTCGGTCCATAGAAATCTCACTCAATCCACTATTTTACTTCCATATAAGATCATTAAAGTTCTTATTAAGCCTAAGTCACTAATTCCAATTAGCGTCCTTATATCATCTCAGTAATAACGGGTATTACAAATCGTCCGCAGTTTTAAAAATTAAGCCAAATGACATGTTAACGCTCTTATTGAAGAAATTGTCTTCCAAGAAGATGTGGTTGCAATGTTCATTACATTTCACCAATTTTGTTGGAAAACGCGGGAAGTGAAGATGAATACGAAGTGGTTGTGGAAAGGAGGAAAGAGGAATATGATGTGGACGTTGGAGAAGAAGAGGATGAATATGCTGATGAAGAAATAGCGAATGAGGAAGAAGATCGCGAAGTTTGATTGCTTTTTTCAGATGATGATGCTCTTTTAATTCGTAGTGATAGTGATAGTGACATAGATTAGTTGTAATATTGAAACAATGTTGTTAATTCATTTGTATTTCACAATATTCAATCAATAAAAGTTGAATCACTTCTAAGAATATTGTTTGAGTTAGAATCGAATTGTGAGATTTATATACGATTGTCGAACTTAATTTTTTTTAATGTTGTATGCTATTTTCAGGTCCTTGAGGCGACACCATACTAGCTGATGGAGAAGTCCAAGACAGACAAGCACGACAACTAGGTATGTCCTCGAGCATCACAGACCGATGTAAGTCTTTAAACGATTTAATTATTATTTTCCTTAAAAAATAATATATATTCGGTTTAATTATTAACCAACATTTTTTCCTTATTTGTTGCTTTTTTAGGCAACAGAGATGAACCAGCCAATTCCCGAGGGAGGACAGGCACTAGACCCCTTCCGAGTGTACTACGATGTTGCTGGAGGTTATGATCGGAAGATGCGCTTGTTTGGGAGTGGAACGACGACAACTGAGATGTACAAACCTCCGGGTAATAGGATAGCCGCCCGTCAATCTGTTTCCTCATATTCACCTAGTTTATATACTCCAGTTGCAGTTGAAAATACTCAATTAAAAGAGCAATTGAGTAAGATGGACGTAGAACTCCATCGCAGAAGCAAAATGGCGATAGCATGGAGGCATTCTTGGCTGACAAGTTTGGGTGGACTTCTCCAGTGGACCCCACGTGCACAGGTGGCCCGATTCCAGGTCGTAGAGACGACTTCACGGACGACGGCCATTGCTTTGGTAGTTAGTATATTCAGCATTTATCTTAGGTTAGTTTCCTATGTAAATAAAAATTTAAAACTTTCTAAGTATGAATGTTGTAAAACTGACCATGAATTATGTAAAAGACAAACTTTTCCATTGTATGTCTCTTGTTGATTGACTCCCGCTCTTGCGGTAGACCTTGAAATTGATTCCCCCTATTATAGTCGACAATGAAATTAATAAATTTCCACTTTGCGATCGACGAATTTGTATAGTTTATTGCAGGTTTTGTCTGTTTTGAAGCAATACAACCCACATTTTGGCTGGCAGCAAAGCTGCTGTTTAAAAAATATATGTATGTACTAGCATGTGACGGGTAATTCGTCACAAAAGTCAAGCTTTGTGATGGATTGCCTCGTCACAAAATTTGACTTTTGTGACGGATTACCCGTCACAGGCTTGAGTTCTATTGACCATGGCATCAGGCTTTTCTGACGGGTAATCTTTCTAAAACATTAATTCATGGGATTTTCTCATGTGTTATTACAGGTTATACTTATTATTGGGGTTTTTGCCCTCAACCATTTCATTTTCTTACTTATACCCATTTTATTTGTAAAAAAATTCTTTGACTAGATATAACTCTATGATACGACTTCATAACACTATAATTTTTTTCTCAAATCGACCGTCTTTACAAGGATTTCAGTTTGAAAAAATAATATCATTTTTTTTAAAGTCATAATTGGGAAATATGGACAATCTAAATTTGTTAAGGGATAAACTTTGACTGATGATAACTCTCAATTACAAGTTCTGAACGCGGTGATTATTTTTTTAAAAAAAATTATCGTCTTTGCGTTATATTTGGTTTGGAAAAAAAAAATAGCATTTTCTGAACTCATAGCTAAGAGTAAAAGTTATTTAAAATTTCTTTTTCTAAAAATATATAATTATAATAACAGTAAGTCTTGCTTGCGACGGATCACGGGTTGCGACGGGTAGTTTGTGAGAGGAAATGGGTAGAGGGGACAAAAGAGGGTCCCCCATGTACTTCCCCACTCAAGACAAATGGGTTATTTGTGAAGGGATATGGTATCCGTCACAAATAAGATTTTGTGTTATAATAAATGAGAAAATGATATAGCAAGGATATACAAGAAAAAAATCTCTTAGTTTAAATATTAACCATTTTCCCCTCTCTTGGGTCACTAATCACTATCCTCTCACCCTGCTCCTTATCTGCACTGATATTGCTCAATTGGAGGCTTTAACTCCTATCTTTCAAGTTTCTCAAGGGTTTATTCATGGTCTCAACCACAAGATAAGGTATCACCTTTCTTCTTCCTTCTCTCATTTCTCTTCTTTCTACCATGTCCGCTTCCTTCACTATGTCTCTTGATCTTCATTGCAGCTTAAATGCACCCAAATCCACTGACCTAAAACACCCTTCTTTCTTCACTAAATCTTTCAAACACCCTTCTAAAAAATTCATTATTTTGTGTAATTCCTCTAAATCCCCTCCTAAATTTGAAGAATCCAAGAAAAACCCTTCACTTTCTGAACAACTTAAGCCTCTTTCCACTACAATTCTCTCAGAAAATGGTAAACAACTTCTTACTAAACCACCTAAGTCTACTTGGGTTAATCCCACTAAACCAAAGCCTTCTGTTCTATCGCTTCGACGCCATAAACGGTCCCCTTACTCCTTCAATCCTAGGATTAGAGAGCTTAAGCTCTTTGCTCAGAAGCTTAATGACTGTGAATATGATCAGGCTTTTCTTTCTCTTCTTGAGGATATCCCTTATGAGATTAATAGAGAAAATGCCCTTTTGCTGCTTAATTCATTGAGACCATGGGAAAAGACTTTAGCTTTCTTTAATTGGATGAAAACCCGGAATTTGTTTCCCATGGAAACTATATTTTATAATGTTACTATGAAGTCTTTGAGGTTTGGTAGGCAATTTGAGGTAATTGAGGGTCTGGCTAATGAGATGATTGAGAATGGGATTGCTCTGGATAATATAACGTATTCGACGATTATCAGTTGTGCTAAGAGGTGTAGTTTGTTTGATAAGGCTGTGGAGTGGTTTGAGAGGATGTATAAGACTGGAGTGATGCCTGATGAGGTTACTTACTCTGCTGTTTTAGATGTGTATGCCCAGATAGGGAAGGTTGAGGAGGTTATGAGTTTGTATGAACGAGGACGGGCTAGTGGGTGGATGCCGGATCAAGTTGCGTTTTCTGTTCTTTGTAAGATGTTTGGTGAGGCTGGGGATTATGATGGTATTAGGTTTGTATTGCAGGAGATGAAGTCTCTTGGAGTGCAGCCTAATTTGGTTGTTTATAATACATTGTTAGAGGCAATGGGTAAGGCCGGAAAACCTGGTTTGGCTAGGAGTTTGTTTGAGGAAATGATTGAAGCGGGTGTCACACCGAACGAGAAAACCTTAACTGCACTTGTCAAAGTCTATGGAAAGGCAAGGTGGAATCGTGATGCTTTGGAACTGTGGGAGCGGATGAGGTCAAGTGGGTGGCCTATGGATTTCATTTTGTACAATACGCTTTTGAGTATGTGTGCCGATCTTGGTTTGGAAGAGGAGGCTGAAAAGCTCTTCGAGGATATGAAGCGTTCTAATCATTGTAGTCCAGATGGCTTCACCTACACAGCTATGCTTAACATTTACTGTAGTGGAGGGAAAGTTGATAGGGCAATGGAACTCTTTACCGATATGTCTAACGCTGGTGTTAAACTTAATGTCATGGGGTGCACTTGTTTGGTTCAATGCTTAGGAAGGAGTCAACGAATAAACGACTTGGTTAGAATTTTCGAAGTTTCAATTGAAAATGGTATCAAGCCAGACGATAGGCTTTGTGGCTGCCTATTATCTGTTGTGTCCTTCTGTGACAATATAGAAGATGCTAACAAGGTTCTTGGTTGTCTGGAACAATCAAACCCGAAACTGGTTGCCTTTATCAGTCTGATTAATGCCAAAGGAACTAAATTTGAGACATTGAAGGAAGAGTTCAAGGCTATACTCACCAACACCCAAATTGATTCTCGAAGACCCTTCTGTAATTGCTTGATTGACATTTGCAGGAAACGGAACCTTGGAGAACGAGCTCACGAGCTTCTGTACTTGGGTACCATTTTCGGGTTATATCCCGGCTTACACAAAAAAGCCGGTACTGAGTGGAGCTTGAATGTTAGGTCACTATCAGTTGGTGCAGCTCAAACGGCTTTTGAAGAGTGGATGACAAGCCTGTCTAATGTTTTAGAGCGTCAAGAAGCATTGCCGGAGTTATTTTCCGCTTATACAGGTGCAGGGACACACAAATTCTCACAAGGTCTAGCTAGTGCTTTTGCTTCTCATGTAGAGGAGATGGAAGCACCATTTAGGCTGAGTGAAGATAGAGCAGGTTGTTTTGTGGCTACTCGAGATGAGCTAGTATCATGGGTACAGTCTCGGGATTCATCTCTGGCATTAACTGCTTAATCTGAGAATAAGCATTTGATATACTTCTGAGATTTTGTAGGGTGCAATGTTTTTACAGCTAGTATTATAGAATGCAAATCGAATGTATCTTATTATTGTGTTTGTTCAGACTAAGATAGGGTAAATGGCAATGGATGAATTTTTAAATTTGCTTTCTGAACCTGTGGCCGCTTGGTTTACTATTTGAATTTCTAATGTCAAAGTAGTATTTTTAATCGACAAAAGTTTGTGTTACTGTAAATATATTACTGTAATGAAAAATGACTCGTCTTGAAGTAAAATCGTCTAACGATTAATCAATTTGAACAACACACTTAAAAAACCATTTACACCAAAATAGGACGAGTATTAGGCAACCAAAATTATACTATTGAAGTGTCAACATTACAAATGTTTACAAAATTTGAGAATGACGACTTTTTTTTACATCAGTTTGATAGTAACATTCAAGAAGTACCTGAATAAATTAGATACAGTGTCAAAATTGAACAACTCTGATGATTTGTGCATACAACAATCTCCTCAAGTAGAGGAATGTCTCTAGTGTAGAGTTGATGTGAGCAACTCATTAATATGACGCTTTGCCTTCTCCTTCACATAAGCAAAAGGAATGCGCTCAATGACCTCGGATCCAAAGGAGAAAATAAGAGCCTTCCTCGCCGTTTCCAAGTCGATACCCCGAGCTAGGAAATAGAAGAGCTGGTCGTCTTCTAGGTCACTAATTGCGGCTCCATGAGAGCACTTGACATCATCTGCAATAATTTGGAGATTTGGTTTGACATTTACTGTTGCTTGTGGCACGAGAAGAAGACTCCTTGTAAGCTGGCCTGCATCTGTCTGCTGGGCATATCTGCAGGACCAAAGAGAGTAGTAGGGATCAGAATCAAGTACAGATGATGGGTGCTCAGAGCAAAGACTGTAATATCTACGAGTATACGACATTCAAAGTAATCAGGCACATGATTCATTCTCAGCGTGAACTAGAAAGGAAAAAAAATTACAGAAAGGATATGAATTAGGAGAAAACATTCAGTAAGTTTTCTCCTCTAGCAGCAGCAACAATATTACCAAAGTGGCTCATATGAACCCGCCTATGCCAATGTATACACGGTCTTTCCAGTGTCAAATAGACCAAACATAATGGTGTTTCTTAGAGATGAAAAACATGATCACCACAGTGAAAGTTACGGAGTTGAGCATGGGGTGATGAACCAATGGCATCCTACTCACGCGTTAGTCTTCTACAATTAAGACGAGAGATTCAAAAATAAACAAAAAGTGGGATTTTACTGAGCAGTGTAGCTGGACAAGATTCATAATTCATCAGACAGTACATAAATCTTTGCATCTCAAGTTCTCAACCATAATTTAACTGTGCTCAAGATAGCAAATGCATAAAAATTGTCCCGTAAACTTCAGAAATGTTAATTCCAGAGATAGACATATAAATGGCCAAGGGGCGGCAATAGGAATTGCAGCAACAGCTTACTGACCTACTACTAACAAATACTCGATACTAGCATGAAAAGTGTAGCAAAACCTAAAACAAGAAAAAAAGGCACATATCACATATGGTATAATTATAACAACGCACAAAAGAAAAAGCAACATTACCTATTGACTCTCACATTCCCATCAAACACAGCTTGTCCACGGGGGTGACCCACAATGCACTTGTGAAGCTGACTTGAGGTACCACGTGGATGATCCAATACCAGAGTGCTGTGTAAATCCTGGGTTTGATCGCTAATAGACAGGTGCAGTGTCGATAATTCTGTAGTTGTATCAGGGCCCATTTGCTGAACATGAAGATTGTGTCGACTTAGTTTACCTCCTGAGCTTATCTCGACAAGCTTATATGTGCTAGATGATTCCTGTGGGTACCAATAATATTCATCAATCAAAGATTCATAGCTTGGGAAGGATTAAAATTGACTTAGTAGTATATTGATGAGAAAAAAAGGCAAACAGGTAATAATAGTGAGGAGATCTCTGCGATAGTTACAGGCCTACAGAAAGTGGAGGCACAGATTCATACTCAATTTATGAAAATTGTGAATATAGTGCTACTTATTACATCAAGAAACAATGACTAGCAGCCCTAAGCCCTAAGTTTATACAGGAAACCCTTCCAATGGCTTCACTGCTATATTGCAAGGTAGCTCCAAAACAAAAACCCCAAAAATAAGCAATTTCAAAGAACGAATCAAATGCTCTATCTGGATTTCTATGAGCAGCCAACTGATTTTAATTTCTACTTTCTGGAGATTCAACTAATGCTCTCCGCAGCTCATTTTATATACATACATACATTCTCCAAAAATGAGATGCTGTTCTAAGACTTCTAACAGACTAGTAGTTGTTCCAAAAATCCCTTTCTACAGCTGTTCTGTATCAACCTTAAAATTCAAAACAAGAAACACGGGGGAACACTGATAAAAACACCGAGACAACATTTGCACCAACAAAGCCCATGGACTAACTAATGTTGAACCTAATATAACACAAAACCCTCCCTAAGCCATCAACAATCCATATATTGTCATTTCTTCGTCATTTCTCAACAAACTTCAATTTCATAAAATCAAATACTTCTATAATTTCATAAAAGACTTATCAACCAAATACCAATAGGGCTCTATTGTTTCAGGTCAGCTCTCTTGATCTTGCACACTTTAACATGCTAAACATAACTTCAGTCTGAAAAGTCTCACTTGAATCATTCTCCCTGTGGCGTTACCGCGTTAGAATATGATCGGTTTTAGCTGTTCAACTGAATAGTTGATAGGCTACTGATCTAAAGCTGATCTTCATTGATTGAATGGAAATCACCTGGAATTACGCTAAATTGACGGAATAGGAGACGAATGGAATCAATACTGAGAGATGATTCGTCTATTCATAAGCTAACTTGCAGTAGTAAATAAGTATTGGGCTGATGGGCTCTCATAGCTCCACAAAGAAGGATAAACTAAATAGAAGGTAGTATTATTGAAAAGCCCTTTTCTCAAATTTTCAGTGTGCATCACGTTCATCTCTAAGACATATGTCATGTGACGTTTCCTCTTATTCAGCTATGAAATTGCTCTTAGGAGACCCTCAAACTAATTCGATAAATCCTTTGTGTTCGCTGCTTCAGATCATGTTACCAATTGTGGAGATAACACCATAATCACTGGCGAAGTGGCGATTGCTGACAAAGGCTGTTTGAAACACTTATTGTTTGCTCTAAAATATCACCACTCCTGGTGGCACCGGTTTGATAAAAGCAACAAGATGTACTCTCTAATCAACATAAAACATTTTTGCCATGTGGGAAATTTTTTGTAATTTTCAGCAACATATAAATAGTGTTGTATCTTTGCAAATACAGTAAGCAAAGTTCACTACATAATAGGTTTGAGATTTCATAAGGTCGATCTTGTAACTAAACAACAACTAAAAAGCTCTTAAGCTCTTAATAAGGTCTTTGCCAACGACAGCCAATATAGCTGCAAAAACAAAATTTTGAGACCAAGAGAGTCCACAACTATCTTCCCGGTACCAAATCGGACTTTTGAGTGAACATTTTCCGAAAGAGCTATTATTTCAGTTTCTATTAACATTCGACAGCATATCATTTCAATCATTTACATTAATTCCTACATAACATATCAAATATTATGAACCAAATTTTAATTTTATAATTGCTAAATCAGACAAATTTACCTGCCTGATGGAAGTCCACTTAATATGAGCAGCTCCCAAAGATTGTTCCTGAACATAAGAATGAGTAACACTTGCTCCTTCACCAATAACAATCTCAGTTACTGAATTAGTCCAATAACACTTTTCTCCATCTCCTCCCACATACTCCTCAACAATACCCACATCCCCTCCCTTCTCCACCACCACTAAAACCCTCGGGTTCGAAACAGGCAACGTATTCGACCCGAGATCACTCCCTTTAACCGAACAATACCTTAAATGCAAAGGGTTCTCCACCCTACACCCTTCAGGCACATAAATCACCACCATATCCGGAGCTCCAACCCCATTTAATGACCAAAACAAATCCCCCTCAAAATCTGTCACAAATTCAGATACCCTTTTCAAAATACCCTCAGAATTCAGCTTTGACAAGCTGCCTACATACACTCCATCAGGTAAACCTGAAAACCCGGATATCGAATCCGCCAAAAACCCATCAATTATAGTCAAATTGGGAAAATGGGTATCATCCGAAATCGTCGGAAAGTCAGAATCTTTTGATGGGTCGGTAATTGGTTGAATTTCAGAGGATTTAATGAAGGAAGTGTCAGTAAAACGATAGGGTTCATCTTTTCTAGTGGGCCATGAGAGTGAGAGGAGATGTTCTGAAGATGAATCTCTTAGTTTCTGTAAAGGTGAGGGAATTGAAGATGAAGAAACGGAATCTTCTAGGGTTTCAGCAATTTGAAGAACAAAAGGGTCAGAAAGAGCTGATTTAGTGGAGAAATTAGGGTGTTTGTTGGGTGGTCTGGGATTGAATTTAAGTTGGGAAAATGAAAGATAATGAGAGGAGGAAGATGAGAGGGAGTGAGGTTGAATGGAGGTTTTGTGAAGATGAAGAAGATTGGGAGTTAGTGTAGAAGTAGACATTTGTTGGAATGATTATGGTGCGAGTAACTTGTGTGGCTCCTGGTTACATCTATTGCAGAAAAATGTAGAAGGCTTGAGCTTTTGTCAAAGAAAAATTCGTGCAAGGTCGTGTATTCAAGCCGAGCCGAGCCGAGCCGAGCCGAGCACTAGTTCTTGAAATCAAAGCTCGATTTCGCCTCGTATAAATTTTCTCAAATATTCTCTCCTATTCAACATAAAGTTCCTCTTTCTCTAATATATGTGAGGAGTATTATAATGAAAGGGGAACTGGAGTGAAACTATCGATTTGAATTAAATGACAAAACGATAATTAAACTCACGAAATTAGGTCTTAATGTCACGGTTTTTTTGTTGTTAATTTTCGGTTTTTTGACAAGAAAATGAAATGGGATATGACTTAAACCAGA
>JAOWBH010000006.1:131401-145817 GCA_028566215.1 Silene coronaria
GTGTCGTGTCGTGTCGGACACCGACACGTGTCCGACACGCGACACGGCAGTTAAGTGAAGTGTCGGAGTAACATAGGTATTTACAACAAAGCAGTAGTGGTGATTAGCTTGAGTTCAGCTAATGTCAATCACCATAAGTTAACTGTTGCTATTATTGTAGACTGAAATATTTTTCACCTCTTGATTGCTGCCATTTTGCATCCAAGTTTTTAAACACTTCTTTACTTTTCAGGTTACTTTTAACGGGTCATTTGATCACATGAATATCGATGCTACTAGGTAACGCACATGCATCTTTACCGTTCCAAGTTCGGCATAACTTTCAATGTGACATTTTATTGCTCATGTAGGACTTCGTAATATATGCTCACATCCTTCTAGTAATAGACGACTCCCTGAGATGATAGAAAAAATAATGGATGTAACTCAATCCCTTAAAATCTCTCAAATCATCTCACAGCATTGATGCTGGAGAGTGCTGGAAATTGTTCCTAGCACTACTCTTTGTTATGGATAAAAATCATGGAAGCTTCAGTAACTTATACTGCTGGTGACAGTGTACAAAATTTGGAACTCATCGAACCATTACATTCAAATATTTTGGGTACAAGCAACAAGAAAAAGAGTCTCTTCCATATGCTTAAGACAACAAGAACTACTGGGGGGTATGTTTTCTTTTACCTGCTCCATCTTACAGTTTCCTAGTAATAAATTTTATTTTTTTCTCATTTTGTTTCTGACGCAGCAACTAAAATTTTATAGGGTATTTTCAATTGGTTAAGTGGTCCGATATTTCAGAACATGAGCTTTACATCAGTTATGCTTAAAAAAGTAACATTATACGATAAAGGGGGTATGCTCATTATGAAAATATACCAAATGAAAGAGTCACTTTGAACCACGATCAATAGTACACGGGTTATGAAAAACACATAAAGGAGTGCGGATAAAGTGGTCTCTCAATAACTTGGTGAGAGACCGTCTCGCTTTGTGAAAAAGTAAAGGGTTTCGGGGAAATATAAGGGGTCTCTGCTGTTACAAACTGCCAGTGT
Organism: Silene coronaria; assembly: GCA_028566215.1. Taxonomy (NCBI): domain Eukaryota; kingdom Viridiplantae; phylum Streptophyta; class Magnoliopsida; order Caryophyllales; family Caryophyllaceae; genus Silene; species Silene coronaria. Next base: position 132,454 of record JAOWBH010000006.1, read on the forward strand.
AATAACTAATAACACTGTTTATAGCTTTATATCCATTATCTTCAAAATGCTGGGATGATAGATCAATTTTTTCCCCATATCATAGAGTTTAGCTTGGCTGCATGGGTAGTAGTTTGGAACTGTTGCCTTACAGATTTACAGACAATATTTTGTAAAGGGTACAGCTTAAAGAAACTTTAGTTGAATTTTAAGTTATTACGATAGGATCGTGGTACTACAAAGAAAACTAATCTGTGTAATGTCGACTTTTTTCCTTTACTGTCTTCAGCAGATGTGCTGACTTTATTTTCTTGTGATGTGCATTGTCTTTCATTAAAGGGGTTTCTTTTTTCTCATTTTGGCTCTTATGTGGTAGTTCATAAAACCCTTCACTTCTTGTACAGGACTAGATTACTCCGTGCCAATCTTCTGCAGCCTTTGAAAGATATTGAGACTATCAATGCTCGCCTGGATTGCCTGGTTAGTTGTAATGCTTTTTTCTGAACATAGACCTCAAAACGGTTCTACTTTATTTCTTTTTTAAATTTTCCTGCATATTTCATCGAAGTTTTTTTATGAACTTGTTTCTTAAAATATAGGCAGCTTAAAGAAACATCAATCTGGGTGTTTGAGTAAATATCTTTTATTTTGGATGGAGATTGATGATAGTTGACTAGGCATCACTGTCAATGGTGGATCATTGTTATGTTGAGAGTGGGTGTGGCCCCTCTTAACCTCTTCAGTTCATACACATTTCAATGCATAAATTATCACTTGGCCCTCCTTGGCTCCACGTTGAATGAATAATCAAACCTGACGTCAAGGGTTCAACATAAAACCTTGCCCCCTCTTATTTTTTGCGCCAAGATGTGCTGCTGAATTCACCGTGCCACAGTGACTTGTTGTATCTTATAAGATGATCTCATTCGTAAACATGATTAGACGGAGCTGATTTTATTCTTTCACAGTACTTTTTGCTGAACTTTTATATGAACACTCACATATAGGATTGTAGGCGGAGAATCATGCTCATAGCTTTTAGACAGTTCCCTTTCTTCTACTTTGTTGGAGTTATTTTTTCAGATACAACTGTTGAGTAAACCTTTTGCATAATTTACTTTTAGGATGAGTTGATGAGCAATGAGCAACTCTTTTTTGGGCTTTCCCAGGTTCTGAGAAAGTTCCCAAAAGAAACTGGTAAGGGAGCAAAGACATGAAGATAAAAACATATAATATCATATGCGTATTTTATTTTGAGGGGAATGTGTTAAAAGAAATAATTTCTTTGATACAAGTATTTCAGATAGAGTGCTATGTCACTTTTGCTTCAAGCCAAAGGTCACAAACAAAGTCTTGGCAGCTGACAGTGCTAAAAAGAGCCAAATAATAATTTCAAGCATTATCCTTCTTAAAACTGCTTTAGATGCACTTCCCCTCCTTTCAAAGGTAAACTATGCTTCTCTAGATTATGTTACGAATGCCATGCCATTCAAAATAGATGAACTGCTGGATGACATTTTTTCATTTTATTTTTGAAGGTGTTAAAAGAAGCTAAAAGCTTTCTTCTAGGAAACATCCATAAATCCATATGTGAGAATGAAAAGTATGCGCTCATCAGACAAAGGTAGTACAAGTTTGTGGCTCCTTAATAATAACATCAACTTTTTTCTTTCTAGAGAGAATTTTTAAATCAGTGTTGTTAATCTTTTGCATGCATTAAGCCGAAAAAATTGGGAACTAGTAATATGAGTGCAGAGCCAGAGAGGGAGTTCTTTGATTCACTTTTCTTGTAGCTGAACTCACAAACTTAACAGAATTAAATCCAGCCATCGATGTTCAGCTTTTATTAGACTTTTTTTTTTTTTTTTTTTTACAAAAAAAAGCTTTTATTAGACTTTTATAGCTCCTTGAACGAAGCCTAGGAAAGAGAGGAATGCTGATTCATTTTTCCTCAAGCTTCCAGTAGACTTTTCTTGAAGTACTTCAAGTTTAGATATATTCATGCTAACAGAAGCACTGTGTTTCAGAATAGGTGAAGTGATAGATGAGGATGTAGCTCATTCAAGAGTTCCTTTCATTGCTCGAACACAACAATGCTTTGCTATCAAGGCAGGAATCGATGGGCTGCTTGATGTTTCAAGGAGAACATTTTGTGATACTAGTGAAGGTATTAGACACATTATTCAGGTAGAAAAGCTTTTTTAGCAGATCTGAATAATTTTTTTTTCATTTCTGACAAGTTATTATATGTTCTGCATGGCAGCTATACATAAGCTTGCTAACAAATATCGTGAAGATTATAAACTACCAAATTTAAAACTACCTTTCAATAATCGACAAGGGTTTTACTTCAGTGTTCCTCAAAAAGATATTCAAGAAAAGCTTCCTGCCAAGTTCATTCAGGTTGTGCACAGAAGCTCTGTAGTCTCTGTTTGTATATGTGTGCATGGAAATCCAATTCATTTGGACTTTCTTCAAACAGGTCGCGAAACATGGAAACAACATGCACTGCTCTACTCTGGAACTTGCATCGGTGAGTAATATCTTGTACAAACTCTTGTGAATATTCCGTTCTTTGGGCAATTGAGCATGAAGCCTGGCAGTCGAATTATTTGCAATGCTCATTGAGAGTAATAAGTTTCTGTCATACAGCTTTTCCCATCTACATCTGCTAACTTACTGAAAATATTACATCTTGCCTTTTCTTGAATTGTGCAGCTGAATGTGAGGAACAAGTCTGCAGCTGCAGAATGTTGTGTCAGAACAGAACTTTGCTTGGAAGGTTGTATGAAAACTTTCTACTATAGTAATACTTGGTTTACTTTTAAGGTATTTTAGACCATTAATTTTAATTCGATTTTCAAAATCGTTTTAATCTATTCTCGATTTAAATTCTAAGGTTTTTTTATAAAAAAATCCGGGCTTCGATTTTAAAACCTACAAGTTTATCTTGTCTTTTGTATTATGTTTCACTCCCCATTTGTTTTCCACTTTTCTTTTTCTATATTTTTGCATTTTGAGGTGTGCTATCACCCATAGACGGTTCTAAAGGATGATTCATGTCAGGCGACCCCAAATCATTTTGGGATTAAGGCTCTGACATTGTTGTTCTGGTTTGTATCTAATCTAAATGACTGTGACTCTTGTGCCTTTTTCATATAAAAAAAAAAATCTACTTTCGGCGTCGTAATCTAGAATATGAGAAATTATTTAAACATTTGTTGGCAAGTATATCACCAATTTGGAAGCCAAGTTCTATGTGGAGCTTTATATAGAGGAATATATGATATTATTAGTTACATAAGCTTGCATTTCTCCTGTTTCACTTTGCTCACTTTCTTGGTTCTGTCTCTTAAGTACTTTCATAAATAAAATTATAGTTTGTTTTCCTCCTCACATTGACTTATTTGTATGATGATTCATGTTAGTTGACCCCGTAACTATACCGATGATGTTATATTGATCTAACTGAGGATGTTTTGACCTGCCAAATCCCACCGCTAGCAACCAGCAGTTGTGTTTTTGTTCATATTTAATTTCATGTGATTTACGATTTTACCGTCAGTTTCAGACTCACGCAGCATACAAAGCAAAAATACAGGACTATTATATGGCACGTCTTTTTTACATCTCTGCTTGTGTTTGTAGCTGTATAGACTAATGAATACTCCACCTCATAACTCTACCACTACTATTTTGCAAACATAACTGGTATTGCTAAAGTTGTTTCACAAAGTTTATAGCTTTAAGTCCAACTCTTCGCTGTAGTGACTAGTGCAGTAGTGCCTCACATACCAACCCACATTGCTTTTCTCAGAGTATTTCAGTCTTTTCAGGCATATGTAGTATAATTTACCTTGGTTAAAATTGGTAAAGCTTATGATGTGGTGTATATTTTGCAGCTCTCAATGATGCCATCAGGGAAGATGTATCAGTGCTCACTATACTTGCAGAGGTCTTGTGCCTTTTAGATATGATAGTCAATTCGTTCGCTCACATGATATCAACCAAACCAGTTGATCGATATATTAGACCAGAGTTCACTGGTGGGTGCCTTTTTATTTTTAGTGTTCGTTATTCTGCGAATCTTTCTATATACCAGCAATAATAGTAATTTCATCTTATCATTTGTCAGAAAGTGGCCCACTGGCGATTGATGCAGGAAGGCACCCTCTTCTAGAAAGCATTCACAACGACTACGTTGTATGATGTACAATTGATGTACTTCTGATTGTCTTATCAATCATGTGGTCATGTGTAGAAAGACCTAACAAGTATTCTTCTCCCTTTTTTTATACAGCCAAACAGTATTTTTCTTTCAGAAGCATCTAACATGGTGATTGTCATGGGTCCGAACATGTAAGAACTTTCCTGATGTTTCTCTTGGCAAGTACTTTTTTTTTTTTTTTGTTTTTTGGTCAACCTGGTGCCTGAGGATATTAGTACAAGTGCACCATTATTTCCTGTCCTTGTGATTACAGTAACTCAAATCAGTGTTAGATGTTTGTAGGAACCCATGTAGACTCTTATTAGGGTGTGTGGAATTTGGATAGCAAAAGTAGAGGGAAAGGGAGGTGGAATAGGGAGTGGATGTTTGGCTAGTATCTCGAGTATCCCCACATCAACTTGGGTGAGATCAACATTCTGGCTAATTTAAGTCATTCAATAATAAACTTGTCTTTTGCCAAGTGCAGAATCAGAAGGTTATTCTTGCCTTAATATGGCTAGTAGGATTTGCATTTGGTTATACAGTAAAAGTATCAGTTGGCATGAGTATCCCTGAGGAGGATATAATCTCTATGTTTCCACAGGCAGTACATTCATGATGCAGAAATCGTGTTTTTTATCTCAGGAGTGGCAAGAGCACTTACCTACAACAAGTGTGTCTTATTGTCATCCTAGCTCAGATGGGTTGCTATGTACCTGCTCGATTTTCTACTATAAGAGTTGTTGATCGCATATTTACACGGATGGGTGCTGTGGATAATCTTGAATCAAACTCTAGCACGGTATGACTTTTTAACTTCACTGATCACTTATGTATAAAATGCTACTTCAGTTAAACAACTTTAGTGTTGATATTTACTTTGTAACTTCAGTGTTGACTTGGTAGCTGGCTGCGCTTTGTTTTACTGTGAAGTAGCAACATTCAGTGCAATTCTCGACATAATTTTCATTTTGGATCATTGAAACAGCATATCTTTGTTAAACACAAAGGTAAAACTGTGTACATCTGACCCCCATACCTCGCAATTTGTAGGAGCACTTGAGGCACAAGGGTAATATTGTTGTTTTATGCTCCTTCAGTGACTAATTAACAAGCAAACATTGCAAAAAGTGTTGTCTTAAGTTAAAATTAATTGTCCTCCTTTGTTGGCTTTGTTAGCTACCAAAGTGGTACAGCGGTATTGCAGCAGTGATAAATGAACGTACAAATGGTGTACTTCTTGTTTACCCTTGTTCCTCTTAAGAAGTTCAATATGTACATGATGCCAAATTTAGCAGTTATTTTTACAGAAATGTGCTTTAGTTAATTATGTTTTGAATGTGCTTGTCAAGCCTTCATGGGAAGGCCATGTTATTGTACCTAGAGTGTAAATAAAACTACACAGTAGAGAATTTGCAATTACCTGATTTGTCCTGTGCTAAAATTGGGTGCAAACTGAGAAGTCTACTTCAGAAGCAATGTCAAGAGATGCTTTGGTTTAAACTTAAAATTATAATTGACGCATTCACACAATCTTTTGGTTTTACAGTTCATGACAGAGATGAGAGAGACAGCTTTTATAATGCAGAATGTCTCTCCACGGTACAAACATGCATTCTGATTTCTGAGACCCAGCAGCTTCAACAATTTTGTTGTTGCTTCAAATTTATAATGATTATGTTGTTGAATGCGCAGAAGTTTGATTGTCATGGATGAACTTGGGAGGGCCACTTCATCATCAGATGGATTCGCTATTGCATGGAGCTGCTGCGAGTATCTGTTGTCTCTGAAAGCGTAAGCATCTACTGAGTATATAATTGTGTTTGCCATTTAGTTATTCATTTGATGTGAAGCCTGAAGATTATCTAATCTTTTTCAGTGCAACACCAATGGGCTTCTTATGCTATGCTCCTATTTACTCTATATTATGGATACCTACGTCCTCCTATCTATCTATTACGCTCGCCAGCTAGTCCCCTTAAAAGATAGAGCATATTGTGTTGTCATAATTGCAGCTGTAGTAACATTGACTTTGCATCTTAGCAATTCAAAGTACTTTTCTAGTCTGTAATGATTTGGACTCCGTGCTATCTTGGGAATTTTTGGATAGAGCCTTGTTTGTAGAAACTCATGTCATTTTACCAGAACTATCAAAACATTGCTATCTGCTGTCTCTCCTACCTTGAATCCATGATTCACTCCTAAGAAAGAAAATGCTAATGACTATGAATCATTATTCAAATGCTCTTATGCACCTGGAGAAGTGCCTGATGTATTCATTTTAAATAAATGAGAAGTTCTGTGTACTTTTCTTCCAGAAGCAAATATGTACATGAAATTGACTTGTACATTGCTATCGATCCTTAGGTACACTATTTTCGCCACCCACATGGAAAACCTGTCAGATTTAGCAACCCTTTATCCTAACGTGAAAATTCTACATTTTCATGTTGACATAAGAAACAATCGCTTGGATTTCAAGGTAACTCTGCATTTTTAAGAAGTAATAATTTTCAGGCTATTTTCTTCTTTGTTTAGTAACTGGCTTATTCTCCATGCCTTTACCAGTTTCAGCTGAAAGATGGACCTCGGCATATTCCTCACTATGGCCTTCTGCTTGCTGGTGTTGCTGGACTTCCAAGTCCTGTAATTGAGACAGCCTCCACTATCACTTCAAAAATCATAGAAAAGGTAATGGATTTTACTAGATCTTTGATTCCAGTTATTTATGCAATATACCTCAGACATCGGGAAATTAAGTCGTACTCATACAGCCTCGGCGCGGTTTTCTTTTGTAATATGAACATTTAACTTCGTATTGAAACTCAACCTTCCTTTTCCTCTCCTAATTATTATGTAAGATGTTAATAAGGCCCTTCTATCTTTATCAGTGATGAATGCTTGTTACCGAAACTTCGTGACCTCTTCGATGGATGTCGAAACGATTTGTATCACTTTGGATGGTTCCACCCCAGATATCATGAAACTAGTTTTATCAGCATTATGAAAATGAACTGAATGTATTACCTCAATACTGTCGAAACGATATGGTGGTCTAAAACAATTTGACGATCACTTTTCCAAGAAGCTAAAACATTTCGGCATTAATACATGCAGGAGGGTCAGAAGATGGAGGTGGATCAACTGCAATACTACCCAATTCAAATGGTGTACCGTGTTGCTCAAAGGTTAATATGTTTGAAGTATTCCAATCATGATGAAGATTCCATCAGAGATGCACTTCAGACCCTCAAAGAGGCCTATCTGGGTGGTAAACTGTAGAGCGCTGTGTTACCCAAGATAATGCATCACAAGAGGACCGTGAATTCTTGTAAATCGGCCTCCGTGAGTGATTGCATTACAGTTGTTGTCGGCCTCCGTGAGTGATTGCATTACAGTTGTAGACAACTTTCAGTACATAGTCGATGGTAAAGTCAATGATTTGAGATACTTGCACCTGGCTTGAGATCTGTAATTCACCAATATGTGATTAATGTACACAGGCCACTCTTATAATTGGCAATACTTTCCCAGCCGATAGTTGGATTTTTGGGCAAAGAACTGATTGTCGACTCATATACCATGTAGTTGTAGTTATTTTAGAGTGTACCTCCTGGTGGTGTTGCGATCTCAGTTTTGCCCAGTTTTTAATTCAGTTTTGTAGTGGTGTTGCGTTCTTGGTTTTGCCCAGTTTTGTGCTGCTAGGTTGAAGGTCATTTTAATTAGCACTGGTCATGCTCATGATTCATGACTGCACAAAGCATTGAAATAATTGCTCACTAAACTCGTAGTGACACGGATCAACAAGGGAAAAGAGTACAGTAACAAGTATCCCATCCGAACCTGAAGAAACCTGGATTAATCCACCAGTTTACCAGAGGTGAACAAGACACCAAATGAAACTGGCGCATAAATTTTTCTAAGATAGAGAATTACGAAGGCACAATCCAGAACAGGCAAATTAAAACAAGAGTATCAGAAGGCAGCACAACCAGATGCCTGAAGGTTTCTTAGAAAAGTCTACAAGTCGCAACAATCTCTCAGAAATTTCAATTACAAACCAAAATACTAATGCAATCAAAAAAGGAACCGCTGTTGACACCAAAAGACAAGGCAAGTAACCCAGATTAACGGTATCGAGGCATTGACTTGGTTTGGTTTCTCTTCCAGGTTGCCCTGCGGGATGGTCTGGCTTTCTGGTGAAGGTGACCTCTGCCGCGAAGTCCTCTGTATTTCTTTCCAGCTGAAGTAAGACCGCGGAGCTCTCTGTGTTTGTGAACCGGGTTGCAGATCCAGTTGATTCTTGGGTTGTTTCTCACAGCATTGTGGGCTGGGTCTACAAGGATCACTTCAAAATACTTGTAGGTAGAATCCTACAAGACAAAAGGCACGAGAATTTAAACCACCTGAAATTACTACAATGTATTATGGATGTAACGTAAACATTTCAACAAGACCTTGCAATAAACAAGTCTCTAGTTTAAGACTGTCTGGGGTCTTAAAGGTGGGCATCAGAGCAGTATGTAAAGGGAGAAAATGGATATATGGTGGTGGTAATGGTAATGGTGAATAATCATCATCATCATCATCATAATCATCAACAAGAACAATAAGACAAGAGCAAGAGCAACAACAATGGAAAGCAAGTTATAGCTAAGCCTCGTCTACCACAAAGGGGTAGGTGGCTGTAGCTAATAGCTAAGCCTCGTCTACCACAAAGGGGTAGGTGGCTGTAGCTAATAGCTAAGCCTCATCTACCACAAAGGGTAGGTGGCTGTAGCTATATTGGTTTGGGGGTAAAATGGTAAATCATCATTGCCTATAATTATGGGCTCAATACACTGCAAAACGCCACCGTCAAAACACAAACACACACACACACACATGCACAAAAAGTGCAGATGGCTACGGCAGCAGAGAGTTCATAATACCTTCATCATTTGCCCACCACTTATGAAACTTAGCTAGGCAGAAATGGTAAAACAAATAGCAAAATAAGTTGAGCAAGAACAAACCTCGTTGATCCAGTAGGAGTTGAGGACCCTGAGACCACCAAGCTTGCGTCCAGCACGCTCCTCAGCAACAGACCTCTTACTACGTTGGAACTTGAGTTGGGTAACTCCCTGGTTTGTAGGCTTACCATAAACAATACCCTTAGGCACTGGCCTCTTGCGACCACCTCTCCTTACACGTACACGGTAAACAACAAATCCCTGCCATTTAAGACAAAATACTTAACTCCTAACCACAAAATTACAACCCCAGATCAATCAATCAAACTGTTTCATATTTAGTTCTCATGTGCAGCGCTTAATACAAGTGAAAACAATCAGATCAAACCATTTCCATCTGAATGTCTCTAATACTACAAAACAAATACCGAAGATTTAGTCAGTCAGTTTTCTCTGTCACTTACATAACATTTTCAGTCATTTACAAAACATGATTCAAATCCAAAATTGCAAGTTTTACAATTTCTAGTAGAAGAATGTGAACAATGTGATTACTTCTGAACAAACATCAACTCCATTCATTACCAAAACAAACTAAATTAAACGCCTAAATATTACTCCTTCATCCCAGTCAAAAATAACAGAATATAAGTCAGTCCGATTTCTCTGTCATTTACTAAACATTTTCGCCATCATTTACAAAACAAACATTCAAATCCAAAATCCCAAACCACAAGTTTTACAACTTCTGCGAGAACAATGTAATACTTCCAAACAAACATCAACTCCATTCCTTACTAAAACAAACTAAATTAAACACCTAAATATTACTCCCTCAATCCAAATAATTATTTTTCCTTTTTTATTATAGGTGAAGAGTATTTAAATCAAAGGTAATCGAATAATCGAAACGGGCAGTAAAATAACGAAAATCATCATGCAAAACCCAATAATTACCACAACAAATCCAAAAGTAACCCATTTTTAAACTAAGATCAAATTATTCATAAATTTCAGAAAATGTTAAAAAGGTGACATTTTTAAAGAGAAAGAAGACCTGCTTGGCCTTGTAACCGAGTCTCCGAGCCTTATCAGGACGAGTTGGACGAGTGACTCGGACAATGGAAGGAAGCTGACGATACTCCCAACAACGAACCCTAAAAATGAATCTCATAACATCAGATTGCTTCTTATTCCATAGCTCCTGCACGTACTTGTACGCTCCTGTAATAAATTCAAACAGCATTCCATTAGTATCAGAATCACAACAAAAGCTGCATGAAAATGAAGAAAATGGAGTGTTGAGAGAGATGGATGGATTGATTGATTACCCATGGTTGGCTGCTGCTGAGATGTATTAGGGTTTCCGCCAAATTAATGGGATGAAATGTGTGTGAGGGTTTTGTAGGGCAACTTAAGACGAGGGTTTTGTGTGTCCGTCTTGGGCTTCTACTCTTTGCAGGCCCGTCTTCTCATTCTTTCTCCCTTAGGCCTTAGTTGAGTTGCTCTTCCTTAGTACAAGAAAGACATTATGGTCATTCGACGTGATTTTGACACCATTTTACAGTATTGTATTTGGAAAAAAAAAATACTAATAAGATGTGACATTATTAGAATTATTTTGGTTACATTTGACCATCAAAAGATAACAAAATTCATTCTTATCTTTTCAAACGAAAATAACCCGTTTAAAACAAGAATTTGCGCTCTTAGTTAGGGTGACACTAAGGATGGAAGATACAAATAGATACCGCACCGAAACAGGCTTGATTGGAGCGTGTATGGGTAAAGCTGGCAAGTCTAACCTGGACCCGAACTCGTGCAAAGTCGTAACTACAAAACCTAAGAATGCTGCAAATCGAAACCGAAACCGACTCATAACCCGACACGAACCGATGAACACTGACCCAAACCCAAACCCGACCCGGACTTATATTAACCAGTTAGATATTGGCCCGATAAATATTAAGTTTAATATTGTTAAAATGAAAGTGATTTAGGGTTTAAGTTGATATGTTTGACCTAATAATTAACTAATGGATAAATATTAAGTCTACTAATATGTTTGACTTAATAATTAAGTGATTTAGTGTTTAAGTTGATATGGTTGACCTAATAATTAAGTACATATATACTTCTACTAATGCGATAAAGTAAATAAACTTTATAATGATCAGACCCGATACATCATTTATGTAATACCGGGTTTATCGAGACCTTTTAAGGATTCTTTGGGAATAGCGAATGAACCCTTGGGCTTGGAGAGAGTCTTACTCATGAGTAAGGTAGTAGTCGATACTAGATCGAGTGTGGGTGACTCGACTGAGTATGAGTAATACTCGACCAAGTAGTGAGCACTCGGCCGAGTATGGGTGATACTCCGAGTAGAGTACACTTGGTCGATAATGTACGCACTCGACCGAGTGCGTCTTTTCAGCGGCCGTTATAAACTAGAGTCGGGATTAGAATTCACCAACCCCAAATCATTTCTCCTTCCCTCTCTAAACCTCAAATCTCTCTAGAAACCTCTCTAACCTTTCCTAACTACCTTCCATGGAGTTTGAACATAGGAATTGAAGATTTCACACCCTTTCTCACATTTCTTGTCGATCTCGTAATTGTAAGTTAAAGTTTACACTTTTCTCTTTTACTCTTATTAAACCCTAGAAATTAGGGGTTTGTTAATTAGGTTGTTATAATTAGGAATTTGGGTAATTGAAAGGTAATATATAATAAGGGATTCCATATATTAAAAGGTTAAAGGATGTTTATGTTGTGATAATATTGTGCAATTAATGTAGGAAGTGATGTTGTAGAAGACAGATTCGAGCGTTTCTCGTGTTCGCTTACGGAGTTGCTTCGAGGTAAGGTTTCTCTACTCCGTTCTTGATGACAGTATAGATGATTACTTATGTGTTTGTGTTGTTATACTTGTGTAAATTGATAGTAATGGAATTATGTTGGTAATTGTGACATATTATATGTGTTAATTGAGGTGTTGGTAATATTTGTATACTTGACACGGTTGTGTTGGATTATGTTGTTGTACATGTTCATGTAGATGTTCCGGTGGAGTTGTAGTGGTAGTAAGGAGGTTGTAGGACACCAACATCACGCCTAAAGTCGCTCCTTGAGGGTCCCACCTCAAGGGGGATGTGCACATTAATGATCTAGGTTATTGGGGTTTTGTTGCGACGCGAACCTAGCTGTCATGTTTTGGGTTGCGACCCGAGCACATTCGGGCTGCGGTCCGACGGTTGGTGGCGGTTTTGCGATGCCACCACCGGGTTGTGAAATGTAAGGATAAGAAGTCGATTATGGTATTTGAGATGTGATGTATGTATGCTTAAGTGCAATGTTACATATGTGTTTTTGTGATCATTTGTATTATCAAGACTGACCTTTTATATTTTCAAACTGTGATGATCCATGTGATATTTCCGGTTATATTGGGGAGTAGGTAGTTGCAGGTTAGTTGTGTTGACATGTGGGTCCCGGGACGAGCATTGACAGTTGGAGTAGTAGCTTAGTAGCATTGGTCATAAATGTAGTTGAGTCTTTATAATGTAGAATTCATATTGTATAATCCATTTTGTATTAATCATTAAAAGTTGGACCTATTAAATGTTTTATAATTGGGGGTTTTGATGCACTACTTCGGATAACTGAGATGCTAACAACCCTAATTACCTTGACCGAGTAATTAGTGGTGTTACAATTTAACTCAAAATGACCCAATCGGAACCCGACTAGCTCCAAAGAGTAGGTTGGCCCTGATATGACCGCCCCAAACCCAACTCAACTGACCCAATTGTCACCTTTAGGTACGAATATACCTTTCGCGGGGGTGAAACGGGTATGGGTACAAATTTTCCACCCGACATGGTTGGCGTGGGGAAGGTAGAGTTTGCTTCATAACCCACCTCTACGTACCAACTATTAAAACAAAATTTATTATAACTATATCAGTGTTGTAAGGAGTAAAAAAGTGTGTTACTAGCTAAAATAAACTACGTTTAGACGTTTAGTTATTAAATGTCATTTACTCAATTTTTTTAATAAATATTTTATTTTTCATGAATTAAATGCAAATTGAAGACCTTTAAAATAATTGAAAAAATTAAATGATGGTATAGGAAAATATTGAGTTGCTCGCAAGCTTAGCCTTGAGAATGACCAAGCCGAACTTACACGAGCCACTACAAGAAAAACTAAAACAGGCGACA